>CATIWO010135947.1:0-16057 GCA_949673435.1 Macaranga tanarius | reverse complement strand
TGCTATTTTCTCAAATCTCACATTTTTGTGCAGCCATTGGCCCACATTTCCACAGATCTTCATCAAGGGAGAGTTCATTGGTGGTTCAGATATAATTATGGATTTGCACCAGGTTAGTCTGCCTACTTGAACATTGCTTTTCGTAAAACCCAAATCATGGTACTGCAAAATGTCTCTGATTTGATCTTTGGCCCTTTGCAGAGTGGTGAACTTAAAGAAAAGCTGAAAGATATTGCTGCCAATGAGAAGTCTAATTAGTTAATCCCTTCGATTAGAGACCTAGATAGTTTATCATGTGCTTCTATTTCCTCTGCTACGTTACTGAGAAAGTGGAATATGTTTCTGGTTTTTTTACACTAAACTTTTTTCAAAAGGATCAGGTCAAACAGTTTGTTTACAGTATTCAACAATAATGTAACTTGTTTCATGATAACACATGGTCTTGGAGGAACTATGGCTATGAGAAAATATTGATAACACATGGTCTTGGAGGAACTATGGCTATGAGAAAATATTGAGAAAAGATTTTGATATTGAAATTTTGATCAGCGTCAATTTCTTGTCCTGTATTGGTATCCGATAAATGCATTTATAGGGGGCATTTTCCTATTTGAGCAATAAATGCCCAAACATTGTTGACATGGTATGAATGCTTATGCTCCTTATTAGGCCATTTAACTTGTAAAATGAGATTTCTGATTAAATTTATAAACTAAACATGCTTACGTCGGTTGCTAGAATCTGGAGCTTTAGCGTCTGCAACTTTCTATTATAACCAGAATGAATTTAATCAAGAACTGAAGGATTTTTGTTTTCACATAAATAAGCAAAAGCAAGGAAAAAACACAGAGTAAACAAAAATTTCCACAAAACTGTTTTTCTTGGCATACAAGGGTATGTTTTACAAATATGCTTATGCATCGTGCTATGATATGGATGGCCTCAGTTACAAAATTGCTTTTGCTGCATCTCATGGATCCTTGAGCATCAGCATGTCACCAACCAATGCCACATTTACTTCCGACCAATTCAAAGAAAATGAGACATTACAGCAGGACAATGTGAAGCAATGTGTTGTCATTTGTCAAACCATTTGAAGGAAGTGCCTCACTGGCCAATGCTTGCCTTGGGGGATCCACATTAGGCATATATATATTAACAGCTGGATGTCAACCTTACTCTTAGAAAATTATGCAGTGTCCATCATCTGTTGCTGCTTACGGAGCATAAATATCGAAGCATATATTCATTAGAAGAACATGTATCTGCCAAATCCTGATGTATCCTGGTAATTGCCTTCTGCAAAGATTTTAAAGAGGGAAGAAGATTTCTGGAATTCTGCTGAATAGAGTTGCCATGAGCTTTGCACAGCTCCTGTAACAAAACCAATCACAACCCATGAATCAGATTTGGACACCAGTGATAGTCCTGATGTTGAAATACCATGGAGTACAAAGAAGTACCTGACACCATCGAAGTATAAACTCTAAATGTGGACAGCTTTCCAATAGATCAGCAAGTGCCTGTATTAGCCTCTGAAGATATTTGCTAGGGATTGAAGAGGCCACGGCAGGTATATCTAATGGAATGACAGCAAAAATGCATTTTTTGATTAGAGAATCCTCATTGAGGCGAAGGCTGAGAATCAAAGCTCTGTTTGGTTGATCCTCATTTAGTGCTTCATCAACTGCCTGCGCAACAATGTGATCGTTGAAACAAAGTAAAATCAGCAAAGAAATTGCTAAATAAATCAGTGCAAGCTACTGCAGTTTCCAGCTACATGCATCTCATTATTTTATGCCTCAGCACGCACTATCCATGACCAAGGGTCTTGAGAAAGATGAAAATCAACCAGTTCAATGCTTGCACAGAAGATTTCTAAAATAAAGATTTGGACTTGTAAAGGATACGATTATCACTTTTTAACGACATACATGATTCAACCCTCATTTAAATAGATATTAAAAACTAAAGTCATCATGGATTCTCCCATCAGATATCCATAAGAAACCAATTGATTCTTTTTAAGAACCATTAGCATTGAATGAGAATGCCATACAATTAAAAGAAAATGAAATACCTCTGGTGTTACATCTATGTCAAGATCAGTGGGATCAAAGATAAAAGACTCATCAACTGAATAAACTAGAACTCCCTCTGTTGTTGCTGCAGCAAAGCTACGCCCAGTGGGTGCAATTCTAAGGCATTTTGTTCGAATAATAGGCCTTCCACGATTGGGCAGAGACCCTGGTAAATCATAACCCAGTTTCGCTCGCACTTGTTTATCAATGCCTTCTTCTGTATCAGAGTCATCATCATCAACTAAATCAAGTGGACCAGCATCTGTCATTTTCTTTGAGTTCAAGAAATCAAGCACTCCATCCAATGAGAGATTGTGTGTAATTTGAAAGCGGCGCAGAAGAACCTGTGGACAATTGAGAAACAGATATTAACTACTGCAAAGCTAAAGATATGCATTGAAGATGTCTTAAACCACACGCAACAGACTACATGAAAGAATTGGTGAGGCAAGTAATGTATAGAAAAGGTTGTGAGAATTGTTTTCTCATCCCTTTTGTTGAACCTTCTGTTTTTCAACCAAGGAAAGAGTTGAGAAAAAAAAAATATATATATATATATACTCCTATGAAAAATTTCATTACAATTGGAATCTGCAATTAAATAAAATTATCAAAGAGTAAGTTTGTCATACGGAAACATAGAGTGGAATGCTGTGATGAAATGGTGAAGTTTAAATGATGGAGATCATTTTTTTCACACTTTTTTGTTTCTTTCTTTTGCAGGGAAGGAAATCAGATGCCTCAGAGAACATATGAATTGACAGTATTGAGTTAAAAGTGCAGCTGGCAACATCTTTGAGCTGAAAAGCTATTCTACAGTGAGTTGGCAGATGATTTCAAACTGAGATGCTTTGGAGTTTATGGTTCAAGGTGGTACCTCAATTTCACAATATTAAAGAACAAAAATCAATGTGTAGATATGCTTTAAAATGTCCCAAAATAATGCATATCTAAATCAAGTTTCGGAAGGCAGATGCCTTATTGCAGAACAGGAGAACAAAAATAAATTTCCAAAAGTTGTACATATCATATCATAGCCTAAAAATATCTCTGTCAAATACCTTCAGATCTAATTTTCTCCAGTGAATATTCTATATGGAACATACTTTTATAAGCTTTTCTGCATCTATTCTGATCTTCTACGTAAAAATAACACCAAAAAATCTAATCATGCAAAAACAATTTAACTTCCACTGATGAAAGAATGAGCACGAGTTCCAAAGTAGCAGACAAACAAACCTGATCAGCAACGTCATACATACAGATGTATTTGCTACTTCCACCAGCTAATATGTAACTCCCATCAGCAGAATAACATAAGGTTGTGAAGCATTTTCCTGCAGTTGAGTTAGCTGCTGATCTACGATCAGTCATAAGGCGCCCTCCAGCAATATCCCTACGGCCCTCGATGGTGTACATTAACAATCCCTCTGTAGGGTCCCAGAAATGAATCTGCCCATCTAATGTGCTGCAAGCCAATTGCCTTCCATCTGGGCGATAAACTACTGTAAGAACATCATGTGTGTGAGTGAAGGGCTCAACTGCACCTTTTGCCTCAAAAACATCCCATAAACGGACTGTTTTGTCCCATGATGATGAAGCTAATACTGCCTATATGTGAGACAAGCCAATCCATTAGTTCCTCATGAATCAATTGGTAACAAAAACATTAACTAGAAATCTCAAAATAATGATCATTTGCTTAATGATAGTTAAGTATGCAAGCAATAAACATCATAATAAGGTAGAATAAAAGGACAGTTGTTTCGCTAGATATACAAAATCATGCCAAAAAAAAAAAAAAAAAAAAGCCTTTAAGATGACAATTAACAGCTCGATAGAGTACAATGAAATAGAATATACGCAGACGGAGAGGATAAAGAAATATCAAGAGATAACTCACATTTGTAGGAGAAAATGTCAATCCATGCACAGGACCTTCATGACCACTAAGGACATCCAACAAACGGCCCGTCTTCATCGACCAAACAAATATCTAATGCATGCAAATATGAAGTGAACTATCAGAATGAGTAACAACTGAGAGCGCATAAATGTCCAAATCCATTACAAGTGGACACACATACCTCAAAGGAATCCAAAGTTCCTGCACAAATTACTTCACCACTTTGGTCTGCTGCTAAAGAAACAAACTGCCTTGAAGAAGGGGTGGTAAATGTCCTAAAGTTTCGATATCTGAATAAATCCCATGCACGAACTGTCCCATCTAGAGAAGCGCTTAAGAGAGAATGATTATTAGACATAAAATGGAGAGCAGTAACTGCATTAGTATGCTCTGAGAATGTCACAAAGCAAAAGCCTGATGAAGCAGTCCAAACCTGCGACAAGCAACCGCTAGTACATTTAGATGACACTCAAGTATAGATCAGAAGGAAGACAGTCAATTAAAAGATAAACATGAAACAGATAACAGAAATGCAGCAATCCCAAGAAGTTTACCTTCACTTTGTTATCATCAGCTCCAGTAGCCAACAGCTGTGAATCTGGCGAATAAGCCACACAATTCACATCAAAATAATGCCCTTGCTGCTTCAATATATAACTTTCCGACCGCCATTCCCAAACAAGAAGTTGCCCCAACTTTGCGCAACCAAATGTTAACCAATTCCCGGTATCGTTAAAGACTGCAGTAGTGATCTTTTCCCTGGAAATTGACAACAAATGAATGCAAACAAAATCTGGCATTTGGTACAACCCAAAAACACCGTTAGAAAACCCAACCACCACCATATCAAGCAACCTATGGTAATCACAAGCAGTTACTTTCGCTGGTGATTGCATAAACCCATCTTTCCTTACCAATCCCCATTTCCCTTTATGCAAATAACCTTCACGTTCACCTGCATCCTCATCATCTTTCCCATAAAAATCCTTTCTTTTCTTCAAAATTCTCTCACGTCCAATATCCACAACCCCTTCCCCATCCTTCTCCGGTGTCCCCGGAGAGGGTGGCTCAGAGACATCCTCATCATCTTCATCAAAATGACCATCATCACCCTTATATCCCCAGCTAAAAACATACCCATCACGAGCAATAGTATAAACCCTATCAACCTTATCCTTAACTTTCTTATCATAACCAAAGAAACAACCAACAACAGCATCTCTATGTCCTAAAAACAAAAAAGGCTTATTCAAAATCCCTAACTTCAATCTCTCAACACAAAAAAGTCTAGCAGTCAAATCCTTAGACCCAACAATCAAATACTTACAATCTAAACTCCAATCCAAACACACAACATTTTCCTCACAATCAGCAATTGTCCTCACCAATTCAAACCCAAAAAATTCAATCTTGAAACCCGGAGACCGCCAAATTTGAACCAACTTACCTGTAGCAACTGCAATCAACTTCCCATCAGGGCTAAACTTCACATCATTCACATGCTTCTTAAAACTAATTCTGTGAAGTATCACGCGGCGAGAAATATTAATAAAGTGACAGCGGTCATTCTCATCAACCGTCACCAGAAAATTCCCTTCAGGAGAGGCCGCAATTCGGCGAATATTAGTGGATGATTGGAGGGGTAAAGTAATAGTCTGGGATTTAATTAGGTCAGTGATCGAAACACGGTTACCAACAGGCGAAATCAGCTGAGTGTTCTGTGTTATAACAGCGTTGCCTCCTCTGTAAGGAGCCCCAAGCAAATTCTGGAATCTGTAATTCATTATACGCTGCGTATAATGAACAAACTATGATAAAGTTTCAATCTTTACAGTAGAAACAAGGAAGCAAGCTCTGAGCTTTAGGGTTTATTGTTAGGGTTTAGAGGAGGAAGGAAGAAGATGACTATAAGCAGGCTTAATTTGAGCCCAATGGGCTGACAACATAATAATAATAATAATAAATTAAATCACGTTTTTTTTCCCGCTCGGTACGAGGTTTAAAAAAAAAAAAAAGAAGATGGAGATAAATGAGAAAAATCGGACAGCAGAGAGAGGGATATCATATCCTGTAGGCTGTAACAAAGAAACACGCTTACGATGTTGTTGTTGCTGTTACTGTTGTTGTTGCTGCTGTTGTCGTCGTCTTTTGTTAACGCAATAAACCCTAGCAGCATTGTCGTCTTATATTTTTACATCAATCATGAGTTCTCCTGAATCTAATAATAATCATTTGATCTCTGCCACTTCTTCTTCGTTGTCGCCGTCGCTATCTCCGACAGTTCAAGTAAGTAGTATTCTATGGTTAGTATGTTTTTAATTTCTGTTGTGATTTGATTGTAAGAAATGATAATTAGATGTTTGTTTTTTTTGAGTATGTAGGAATCTCCTTTTTTCAATTATCTTCGGAATCTATCTCCGATTAAGTCTGTTAAAGCGACAAAATATGTACAGAGGTTTTCGCAAACAAATTACTGTCATGTCCCTCCTCCGCCTGTCTTCACATCGCCCCGTGTCGATCTCCAGCGAGAATCTTGTTTCGTCGTTAAAAGGTGGTTGATTTTGTTGGAATCAGCAGTAAAAATTGCGTCTTTTTTTTTTGTATATATATATATGTATTGAAATTGTTTTGATGGTTACAGAGAGGAGGAGAAGGATGCAGTTGGTTCAGATGGTCATGTCCAATTGAATTCAGAGTTGATTCCTAACTTTCAAGGGGAAGATCAAGATCAGTCGCCGCGTAGTCCTTCAGGGTGTATTGGTGATTATCTGACTGATCCTGTGGATATAGAGGGTACCACAAATACCATCATCACCAAAGCTGATGATCATGCCGAGACGAAGCTGTTTTCAGGCCCTATTTCTGGAGCAAAACATCATGAGCCTCAGGTAATACTTTCATTTCACTGTAATTTTCTAGTGCATTAATCAATTGGCCTACAATTCTGAGAATGTTGAATTGCAGGCTGCAGATGGTTCATTTCCCCAACCATTGCAAATTGTTGGGGCATGTAAAGATTCTGACCAGAGTTCAAGACCAGTTCAAAGAGAATTTGTTAAGGTAATAATTACTGGAAGTTATGTTTTTTTTTTTTTTTTTAAGAATCATTTCGGTGATAGTGCTTTTATGCAAGGCAAGATAGCAATAGAGTAATTTTATGTGCTAAAATGTAAAGGAGGCTGATCAGCATCAACGTGGGATACGTAGACATCTTCAGTTTGGAGGCACAATGGGCTGCAAGGATGCTGGTAATGAGACTAATGGTAATGCCAATTCAAGCTTACCTGATTGTGTTGCAGACTTTGAGAGTCTGGTTCCACTTCCACCTGAACCAAATGGGATACTCAGCAGTTGGCAGGCAGGTGATCAACCCCAGACCGTGACTGTTCTGCCCTCTTTCTGCCCTTCTCAATCTGTTAGATCAGCCCAAATGTTTGGACATGATGCACAAGCTTGTATTTCACCTGGTCTAGCTTTGCCTTTAAGTGGCATCACCAGATCTGTGTCTCTGGTCTCAGATTCGATTAAGAGCAAGAAATTGGCTAGTAGTCTGCATGAACAAGAGGAGAAGCAAATGTCTGATAGAAACCATGGTTCAGCAAATGACTTGGATAGTATTTCAATCTCATCTTTTGCAAGAGAAATTTATGCCCATGTGGAAGATCAACAGCAAGAGGATCAAGCTGCTGGAACAGTAGGTTCTGCAACTTATCCTATTGACATTATGCAACATCCATGTGATTTTCTTTATGTGACGCAGTGCGAGCAGCAGGTAGTTCCATATGAGGGGAGGACTCTCAGCTCAGCAAACGATGACATGGTTGGAGAATTAAACCAAGAGAGCCTCAAGCGAAACAGGCACGTGAACATTCAATTATTTGATTCAAACTTGTTTATTAGTGAATTTTATCTTTTCCATTGCTTGCTTATGTGCTGTAATGGTTTGTTGTGTATTCAGGAAAAGGGCAAAACACATTAGTGAAAGTGAGGGCTGCAAACGTTGCAACTGTAAGAGGTCAAAATGTTTGAAGCTGTAAGTAGGCATTGCTTCAACGTCATAATTTTTTACCTTTCTAAGCGTTTGATGTGATGTTGACTTATAAAAAATATCATATTCAATCTACCCGTTATTTTGTGGCATTTATCAGTTGTAACTTCTGTCATTATGCAGTTACTGCGAGTGTTTTGCAGCTGGAGTTTATTGTCTGGATAGTTGTGCATGTGAAAACTGTTTAAACAAGCCTGAATATGAGGACACAGTTATTGATACTCGACAACAAATTGAAGCCCGTAATCCACTTGCTTTTGCTCCAAAGGTTGTTAAGCAAACCACTAACTCTCCAGCAAATGTGGTGGTAATCTCTCTTTCTTGATTAATTTTAAATTTGTTCTTTAGCTTAGAAGGTTAGAAGTATTTATAATGTCAGAACCATTTTCAGGAAGAAGGAAACTGGACAACGCCTTCTTCAGCCAGACACAAAAGAGGATGCAATTGCAAGAAATCAAAGTGTCTTAAAAAATATTGTGAATGTTATCAGGTATGTATCATCACAAATTTCTAACTAATGCAACATAGCACATCTAACATTATTGTTCTGTCTATTTTTACTTCATCTAGCAAAAAAGGAAGAGCAATAAGCTTTTTTACTTCAGATATCACCTGTTAGGTGGAGATGGGAAGGTGGACAGACAAAAATTTATCGTTGATATATACTGACTCTATGAACATTCTGCTCTATTTTAAAGGCTGGAGTTGGATGCTCTAATGGATGCCGATGTGAAGGTTGTAACAATTCGTATGGCAAAAAGGCCGGTAAGAATTTACTCCTAGCTCTTGGTTATTTTTAAGTTTGTTTTGCTACTTGGCTATTTTTAAGAATCCACTTCTACCACTTTTTTGCATCAGAATTGAATTTCATCGAACTGACAAGCTTGGTTCTACTTTAAAACCTTTGAAACATAAGATTCAAAGTTGCATGAACCTTAAAAACTCTATGGAAGACTTTACTCTTGCTCTGATATCCTGGGGCTGATTGTCAGATGCTTAATGTTTGCAATTCATGTATGGTCCATCAGCCGTTTCTAGTGCTTGAACAATATATATGGTAGGATTATTTCAGGATCAAGAATCCTATAAACTTGCATATTGCATAAACTCAATAATGATGAATTGATTATCAATTGGGAGGCTATTGACGGCAAACTATCTCTTATCATAATAATTAAATTGCAGAATCAATGTACAAAAGAGCTGAGAGATGGGGGAAACTATCTCATGAGAAACTGGATATTTTTGAGACTCAAGATGATTTCATCAAAGCTGGGAGAGGTCATCAGTTAGCTTCGACATGGGAAGAATTTGCTGATGTAACTCCAGTGTCACATAGTCACTCAGGATTAGGGGCTACTTCAGCCTCTCTTAGTATAAGGGACAGCTCTAATATTTCACAAGCTCAAGCACAACAACCAAGCAACCTACAGTTATCAGCTGAATTCCTTAAATATCATCATTCCCCTGTCAGTTTTACACCAAGGTTATATGGAAGTAAGGCCATGCCTGAGCTTAGTCCAGATAACCTTCTGTATAACATGTTGGAGGAGGGTGATACACCTCAGAAACTCAACACCAATTCTACCCCGCCAAAGATATTGAAAGCTGGGTCGCCAAATCAGAAACGAGTGTCTCCACAAATTCAATTGCAAGAATTGAGATCAAGTAATTCAAGGGGTCTGAGAAGTGGGCGCAAATTCATTTTGCCTGACGTGCCATCTTTCCCTCCTCTAACTCCATATAGCAAGTTGAAAGATAAAGTCCAACAACAAATTGATGCTGACTGGACAGAAAGCACCATCTCTAAATGACGGGTGCAACCCCTCAGGATATTCTAAGAAACTGGTGGCAAGCTCAGCCATCATCTCCAAGCATCATTTCCACGATGGTGCTAAATTTTGGCTTTTTCATTTTCTCTTTGGCATTTTTTGTAAGTATTCAATGCAATAATGAGTTTATAGTTTACAGTTCCTATTTTCACTGTGAAATCGTGTGGACATTTCATTGTTATTCTTCTTCAGCTCTTGAATGTAGTATTCAAGGGAATAAGGGATGATGATTATAAGCCAAAATAGTAGATTAAATATTAGATCAGCGAATACAAAATGCTCGATGAGCAAAATTTACTAGACATATTACTGCTAATTCTACATACCAAATAAAAAAGAAAGCCACATTCAAAGCTTTATTTTTCAGGACAGGAAAGGAGACAAAAGGGAATTAGAAGAGTTAATTTTATCTATACCATATACCCATTCTATTTACTACCTACTTATCTGAATCTGAATCCGAATCTGATTCTTTCCCTTCTCACATTATTGTTCCCTGTTTTATCCTCTCTAGCTCCAACTAGAAGAAGTTGATTCCGTGTTTGCATTATGTGCGTGATCCCTCAAGGCTCAGTTTTGCTGTGAGCCAATTGCGAACCTCGTCCATTTCTTTAGGAACTGTGTAATGGCCAAGCCTGCATAGTCAAATTAAGACAGAAAATTTTGCTTTAGCAGTCATTAGTTAAATGATGCTTAAAGAAGAAGCTGAATATTTACCCGTCATAGGGTTTGAATGTGAGATTTCGAAAGCCTGCTGTATTTAATGAATGAGCAGATTTCTCTCCATAGTTATAGGAGACTACATCATCACCTGAAAAGGGTAATGGCAGGGTCATATTGCATGAAAAAAATTGAACATATCCTGCATATTATACTG
Source organism: Macaranga tanarius (assembly GCA_949673435.1). NCBI lineage: Eukaryota > Viridiplantae > Streptophyta > Magnoliopsida > Malpighiales > Euphorbiaceae > Macaranga > Macaranga tanarius. Next base: position 5,313 of record CATIWO010135947.1, on the reverse strand, counting down.
CAGCTCGGCTGACAAGTGATCCCATGAATTATCTTTAACATAATTATTGAACTAGTTGGTACCTCAAGGTGAAAGCATAGTACTAGTTTCTAGGCATTTCTGTGCTATGATGAAGCTACAGATACAGTAGATATTGTTGGGGAAGAATCTCTAGCCTGTCCTGGTTAATAATTGAGAAATGATCTAATCCTTAGCACTAATGGTTGTGAAACTGTGATCTGCTACTTCCCTATTCTGATAATGTTTTAGTTGTATTGTTGTAGAACAAGAGAAGTCAATGGATACTCTGACATCTAAGGCTCTTGAAATGACACGTCAATCGGAGCAATACTGTTATTCATGAGGTAAACTTAGCAAATTGTTGTCCAGATATATTCTAAGTTCTTCTGCCAATTATATTAGCTTAGATTTTTATTTTATTTACACTTCTGTAAAATAATTGAAAATCTTTAAGATGACATAGAAGAGATGCATACTTGTTCCATGACAAAGCAAAATGGGCAAGGATGCAGCACGCCTTGCAGCCTCATTTGACCCTTCTATTTTGCTCTTTAAGCTCCTGCATTGTAACAAACTTGGCTTTATGTAAACCACTCTTCGGATGGCATAATATTGGCACTTAGTGTTATTGATGTGTAAATAGCTGAAGCATGATACAGAAACTACTGGCGAAAGCCATTAAGAGATAATTTATGGTCATGAAGTCCCTGATTATTAAATTGGCATGTATTTTAAGCACAGGTTTAGAACTTCTAAATATAATAGCTAAAGGAATGAAGATTTTATTTGAGAAGAAAAGCTCAGAATGGGCACACCTTGAACCAGGAAGCCAGCCACTCAGGCCAACAACTGCCCTGAGGTTAATAGGGTACAGATTGCCATTTCCATATCGTCCCATGGCAGCACAAGTTGCTGAGTAAATTGCTATTGCAGCACCCATACTGAAGCCTCCAATGCCAACTTTAACTGTTGCAGGACGTGTAAAACTTGTAAGTCCCCATTAATTTAATCAGTTATATGGATGGATGCTTGTGTGCCACATCTAAGCTAGATAATCTTCCATGCTAACTACAACTTTAAGTTGGAGTTGAAGAGCAGTACAAGGAGCACAGACTAGTTGTGTAATGAAAATTATCACCTTTGTCCGACTTCAAGTTGAATATCAAAACTTATTTACTAATTGCACATGGGAAAAGACCATAAAGAGAAATTTCAAATAGAAAGTAGGATTTAACTAATCCCTTCAGGTGAACTGCAGTTTGTCAGAATGAATAAAAAGAATTTTACAAAATATTAGACAGGAAAATTTTCAATAAGGCAGATATTTGATATAAGTGAAGCCTAGAAAATACCATCATTTGGCTCCGTTGACAGTAAATTCGCAATATGAGCTGCTGAGGCATCTAAACCCTCCCAGTCATCTGGACTATTTTCTGAAATCTCTCCCACATCAAACCCTGCATGAATTATACAAGCAATTTTAGATGATTTCCTCTCAAGTGAAAGGCAATGAGAAATTGGAATTAATCATCACATATTTGAATATGTAAGTTTTGTATATGCAGTATGATCTATTAGTCGAAGGAGAAGGAACCGATCTTACATGCAGTGCAAGGAAATCCACCCAGAAGGGCCACAGGACGTGTAGGAGCAGTTGGACAAATCCATTTAATCTGCATTATTAAATTCGAAGGAACATAAGAAAATAGTGGTGAAAAATCATGAATATGACTATTTCAACAGTAGGGGATGAAGTGGCAATGCACAATGCATGAGAGACTGAACAAATAGTGAACAGTTGAAGATGTGATGCTTACATTTGGAAGAGGAAGGCTTTCCAGGAGCTGGGACCAGCTGCAACCAACCAGAAGTTAAAATAAGAAACATGTCTGCTATAACTTAAATTTATTTATTATATTACTTGTCAGTACCATAAACTGGTATTTTTATCTGACAAAGATGAGAAAATCATAGTGGATGAGAGCTCCTGGGCCTCACTTATAAGTTCACAACAATTTCTTTTCTAATTACTGGAGGCAAAAAAGCACCATCCAAAGGGTGTAATATGCCAATATAATTATCTGCAAAATGTTCAGTAACCAGTTTTACTCGGATGAGTGATTTTTATTCACTGCAGCCCCTTCACAGGAGTCAGAATGAGAGCAATAGTCCATTGGTATTAGTATATGTTTAAATGTCCTTCATTTAACTCTTAAGGTTGTTGCTGCTAGAACAAGTGAACAAGTGAACAAGTGATCCATATTCATGGATATAGCATAGATTCTTTTTCCTGTCTAAGCCTACCCAAGTTGAACTAGGCTTCTTATGAGACAAAAACAGGAAAAGTCTATACTAGTTCACGGCGCCGCTGCTCTTTCTATAAAATTTATTCGAAACAGAATCTCAATGGAAAGGAGCTCTACATCAAATAAAAAGAACAACAAAACAAAAACAAAAGAAGAAGAAAAGCAAAGACATTATATGGACCCCCCCAATAAAGAACATCCTTATATTTTGAAATTTGCCAAGTCCTTTTACCTTTTCTTTTCTTGTCCTCGGAGGCACAAAAGTCCACTATTTCAACATAAGAACTTGTACTTAAACATAAAAAGAAAAGAATAATAATGGAAATTTAGTGAAGAAATAGCCATGCCGACATTAATAATTTAGTTCCCATTAGTCCAGTCACACTGTTTATCAGGTTAAGTCCCGAGAACCAGTGATCAACAGTTTGTTTAACATAGAGACATACGTATTTATTGCCCAAATACTCCAGTTACATGGACTTCACTATAAACAACAGATTATATGCAACTTATAATGCTCATTGCTTCTATAAAAGAAGAGTTTTGGAATCTAAAACTGGGTATTGAGTGAACAAAGAACACATATGCAATAAGAGAAAATAATGCATAAAAAAGCAGCTGCAATACCTTGAGCCATTATCACCAAGACCATGCAACCAGACCATAGTGGCTTGATGTTTCCCTTTAGGCCTCACCACATAAGTCCTCCCAAACTCAAAAGTTCTGGCAGTTCTGCTACCTGAAGCACACATAACAGAAACACAAAAAGACTTAAACTTTGTATACCAATCAAGAAAAATTAGCATTCAGTTGAAAAAAGAGAAGAAAGAAGACACAATTCACGAAGTTGGGTAGTTCAATTGAGATATAAGAAACAACTAATAAAAGACCAATCAATCAACAGAAATACTACAGTTAACAGCAATCAACAACACTAAATATGCAAAAGCTGAAATGAAAAGAAAGACCATAAAAAAGAGTGAAAAAGAAACAAACCAGAACCCATTGAAGGATGTTGTTGGTAGCTCATTTTGGTGATGGAACTAAACAGCCCACCTATTAGCAATAAATAACTGAAGAGGAGGTGTTGCTGCAATGAAGAAAACCCAGAAAGACAATACCTATTTATAGAGTGAAAAAAGGAATAAAACAGGTGAATATGCAAATCTTGCACTACTACACTATTAATCAATATATAATATGTACACCAGCAATATGTTGGCGTCTAAAACTAATTAGAAACTAATTTTTTTTTTAAAGAAAAAGAAAGCATCCATTAAAACAAGAAGAGGGGCAAAAAGGACAAGGACAAATAAAAGCAAAAAATCTTTTCAATAACAGAGAGAATCCAAGCAGAGAAAGAGCACAATCATCCATTCCTGAGCCAACCAGCTAGGAAAGAGGTGAAGCTCTGAGATTTGCTACATAGAAAGAATCTATGCTTTTGGGCACAGGCTCAAAATCAATAAAATAAAGCAAAAAAAATAAAAAGATTAAAACTTTCACTAAGAACTGTCAACAACAATCAACAAGAGGTAGCTAGCTAGCAAGCTCTCATCAAGAATATTACTGAAAACAAGAAAGAATAATCTGTTATAAGAAAAAAAAATATCTTTTTCTCAATCATTTGTTTATGAATTTGTCATGATTGATAGATACCCATTAACCACAAAGCTTTAATACACTTCAAAGCCTCCAAATTTTTTATTGACAATCCAACAAAATCTGATGTTATAGGTCTGCAGTGCAGTGTATGTACTCATTATTAACAAAAGAAAAACATAGGACTAGGGTTTTAGAATTTGTGGGGTTTTTTTAAAAAAATATTAAAATTAATTAATATTTAATTCATATATATATCATTGAGATGTGTCATCAAGCTTGATTCTGCAATTTTTTATTTTTATTTTTTACTTGTTTGATCATAAACTCAAAAGCTTTTTCTTGCACGTCATCTCATTCCTGTATTTGATATTACATATATGGGTAAAAAACTAAAAATATTTGTGGCGCGGCGCGACAAGCTGTCGCGCTGCATGACAAATATCTTTTTTAACCTTAAAAAAAAATATTTTTCCCAAGGAGTCTTATAATAATTTTTAAGAAAAAAATTTATCGTGTAACGGTACATAATCATCGTAATATATATATATATATTTATATATATAATAATTATATAAAATCACATATATAATATAATTATATAAAATCACATATATTTATTTTACCTTTTACATGGATATTTATTAAGCTTTTAATAAATATAAAAATTGAAGGATATTTATTAAAACTTTAACGAATATAAAAATTGAAAAATATTTAATGTGCTGTGATAAAAGACCAAAATGCTTCTTCCCAATTTAAATGTTCTTCTATATCACCAGGCAAACAAAAAGTAATTTGAAAAAAAAAAAATTGTCGTATATAACCATAGCACTATCCATAAAAACTTTTCTCTATTAATCTTCATTTACTTTATATGATAGACTTTTAAAATAAAGTTAAAGTTGTAACCGAGTTCACATTATATCCTTTTAAACTCTCATGCAAACATAACTGAAATTAATTATGTGTTACAAACTTTAATTTATAGGCATAAATACAAAAAAAAAATACCTTATAGTTAGGTATATTTTCACTTATAGACCTGTAGTTTTTTTCGTGACATTTAGAGGTATGATGTTTCATTTTCTAACATTTTAATACCCTCTCAACTAATATTGTCATTATTTTATAATAAAATATTAATATAACACTATCTTTCACTAATAAAAATATTTTACATGTGATTTACCATCAATATGACTATTTATATACTTTTAAAAATATCATAAATTTATTTTTAAAATTATTTATTTTTATTCCTAATAAAATAAAAAATACATCTTATTTTTATTTTTTGTAAATTTATTTTAGTTTGTTGAATGATATACTACTTAGTAAATAATTTAACTATTAATTATTCATATTATTTTATCATTACATGATATGTTTTTAATAATATTAC
>CATIWO010135885.1:0-12716 GCA_949673435.1 Macaranga tanarius | reverse complement strand
AGAATTGAATGAAAATTATCATTGTTTCCTTTGCATATTTGCTTGAATTCTTGAATTCTTGTTGAATGCATAAACCACTTATCAAGGAATTGATCTATCCTTGTGGTGTGTTAAGGGTTAGGGTTTAAAGAACTTAGTTTTCTTTAGATTCTAATTATTTGATCAACAAATCTCTACAATCTGATCTAAGCGATTCTTGGGTTTGACATCAATTTGTTTTTGAGTTTTTAAGATAGTAATTCACGGGTTCATAATCATTAGGGTTCGTGGTTCTATTCCTTGGAGGTTCTTAACACTTTAAGTCTTTACATTCTTCTTAAACATGACATATTTCTTACAAACATTAAAAAAAATAAAGAAAAACATTAGATAGTTAATAAATCTCAAACTAATAATATATAATAAATACTTATAGGTCGAAACTAGAACTCAAAGTATAATCAAATTCTCCTTTATTTTAGAAAATTTTGAAGAACAAAATCATAATTTTTGGATAAGTATACAATTTATTATGAATTTTTCAAGAAAAAAATAATTAAAATTGTCTTAAAAATTAATTCTCATAAATATAAAAAAGGTAAATTACATTTTTCCCTTTTGTTTTGTCAAATTACACTACTTCATCCCTGACATTTGAAAAAATATTTATTCATCCATGACATTTGCTTTTTTTAGCACTAATTAGTCATTCTGTAGGGATGAAGTAGTATAATAAAAAGCAAATGTGATGGACGAATAAGAATTTTTTCAAATGTCAGGGATGAAGTAGTGTAATGTGACAAAACACAGGAAAAAAATATAATTTACCCATATAAAAATTAATTTTCTCCCACCAGATTTCAACCACTTCAATTATACTTTCTAGAAAATAATTAATAATTTTTAGAATTTATTCTCAATTAAAATAAGTTATTTTGAATTTTCCTCTTAAAAGAAAATTAGAAAATAAATATATGAAATATTAAAAAATTTATTTTGATATACAAAAAATTTTACAATTTGTTTAGAATCTAGTGATGGCAACAGCATCAAAAGCTGACAATTTTTTTAGAATCTAGTGATGGAAACAGCATCAAAAGCTGCCGCCTGAGGCAACGGCACGCTGCCTTAGAGCCTGAAATTTTTTTTCTCAATTTGACTAATTACATGCAATAGTCAGTCCTTCCCTACCTGCGGTGGGTGGCATGTGTAATACGCTCGTCGTCTTATTGCATGATTTCATCTCCTAAGATTTTTATGCCTCTATTTTTTACTGTCCGAAATCCAATGGTACAATAAGATTTAATTTCAAGACCTATAAGTGTTCATCTTTGGGAAATTTTACAGTTATTTTATTTTTTATTTACTTTGTATTCACTTTGTTCTTATTACCATTGAATGAAAGTGTATAAAATTATCTAATGGTGAGTGTTAATAAAGTAAATTTTACTTTGTAAAAAATAAAGTCACCATAGACTACACCTTCATCTTTAACCTTAAAATTGTATTAAATCTGAAAATTTTAGAATTCAATTTTTCAACGAGTGAATTTTGGTCAATCATAACTTTATGTATATTCAATTAAATTTAGTGCTTTTTTATATTGATTTAAAGCTTATATTACAAACTTTAAATACATGTAAATATCACGATATAAAATATAGTATATAATTCAGAATTTACGTACAAATGTACTGCATTAATCATGTTCAAAAACACATAATATAACAATTTCATGACATAAAAATAGAATTAATTAACAAATTAGCATGAGAATCATTATTATAGCTTTGGTACCAAGTGGTTAAGTGGAATTAAATCAATAAATATTATAGAATCGCTTATTTTTTTGATGATTTCACAAATTATAATTATAAAACACTAGATTTTTAGTGTTAATCAAAAAAATTACTGATTTTCACCATCTGTTTTTAATTTTAATTTGTCTTTTACTAATGGAAGAGTTTCACATTTTTTTTTTTTGGTCATTTTCGCTTGTTTGATAATTGTTACCCAATAACAATTGCTGTTTCAAAAATAACTATAAAGTGCAATTATTTCTATACATGCGAGGGAGGCAATTTGCTTATCACAGTTCACCTCTCTCACTTTTTTTCAAATCAACCCGTTATGGCAACCTGAATCTAAAATCCAACAAATTCAAATTAAAAAAAAGTACTTCAATCAACTCTTAATTGATTGAGAACAATGCGTGTATTAACTATTTTGGTGTGTCAAGTAAATACGGATTAAAACAATTGTTTTTGAAATATAGCTAATACGGATTAAAACAAATATGAAATTCTTCTATCCGAACCAAACACTGACTTTAATATATTAGCTATTTTGGTGTGTCGAGTATATATATATATATATATAACAGATAATTTATATGAATATTTTTAGAGACGAGCATAAAATCTGAATGTACCATAAAATCTGAGTATACCATAATTTGTGAAATTTATTTTGTTGCAACGTATAATGCTTTGGTGATTGTGATATTTTTCAACGGTAGAGTGCAGACAAGTCAAATTAATCTCATATCAAATTAACGTCAAATAGCACTATTCTTCAGGAATTCTAATCCCCTTGATTCTGAATCCGACGTTACAATTCAGTCGAGAGAGAGAACAAATGCTCTTTCCAATCAACGTGAACTAGCACAGCAATGACAAATATTATACAGTATGTGCCATTTACAATGAATGGGGTGGAACAATTACACCCCAAGACATATAAGCCATAAAAAGAAACAAATCAAAATATACAAAACTGGGATTTCCCCACCCGCAGAACTTGATCCAAGAGTTTTTATTTCTTTGCTTTTGTCTTCTACTCTACAGTTATTTCTAATATAGTGGTAAGTCTGGGTTTTTTATATGTTCTAAGAAGCAAAGATGAACATACAACACTCACAGATGAAAGCGCCATGCAAGCACCAGCTGCCCATGGAGGTAACTTAATCCCCAGTAGAGGGTAAAAAACCCCTGCAGCAACAGGTATAGCTACCACATTGTATGCCATGGCAAAGATATAATTCCATCGAATACGAGAGAGTGTTTTCCTCGAGAGATCAATGGCTGTGATTACATCCTCTAAGTTATTCCTCATCAACACATAGTCAGCAGCTTCAATAGCAATGTCTGTCCCCGCGCCAATTGCCATACCAACATCAGCAGCAGCTAGGGCAGGAGAGTCATTGATACCATCACCTACCATTGCAACTATACTTCCATCTTTTTGAAAAGAGCGGATCACATCAGCTTTCCCTGCTGGCATTACTTCAGCCCTCACATCTTGAATTCCAACCTGCTCAGAAACAGTCATTTTTAAGATCTCATCACTAAAACGTTTCGAAACAACATCATAAGTTTCAAATTTTAACTGAATCAGAAACAAAATTTGGTGATTGAGGATGAAAGTTATTTCAACAAAGGAATCCAGAAAGTTCAATTTCAGATAGCAAATTCATAACTGCGTCCAACAAATATAATTCGGCACACCTAGTGCCATAAGTTATCAACCAGGACAAAGCAAGTAACAGATGACTCTTCAATTCATAAAGAGGCCCATTAAAAGGCAAAAGAACTTGAAAATCCATGAATGGAACACTTGTTTAGAAAAAGGTTCAAGAGAGACCAGTAATTCAGTATTACAAAAGTTTCAAAACATCCAACCAAGGTCTTTGAAGCAAATAGCAGACAAAATCAAGATCAGTACCTATATTATCATACTATAAAAATAATTGCTACCAATAGGAATGGAAGAGATCTAGAGTTAAAAATATTTCTTTTCTATGGAAAAAGCATGAGAAAAACATGTACAAACCTCTTCAGCAACAGCATGAGCTGTCCTCCAATTGTCTCCTGTTACCATGACTGGTTTGACATCCATTTTCTGAAGGCCCTCTATTACGACAGCAGCTTCTCTCTTCAATGGGTCTGCAACCCCCAAGACACCAATCAAGCTGTCATCAAATGCAACAAGTACACCTGTTTTTGCACTTTCTTCAAGTTCTACAACAAAATTTTCGACAATTGTGGGAATAATAACCCCACTTTCAGTCATCAGCTTCCGGTTACCAACCTGTTATGGACAGTTCCCCCTATAAGCACCTCAGCAGTAAATAAACATAATTCTTAAGAAGCATGTCAAAAGCTATAAAACATTATCAAATAATCTCACCAAGACTTGCTTTCCATTTATAAAGCACTTGACACCTCTTCCTGGAAAAGCAGAAAAGTCTGAGACATCAAGAAGCCATCCAGAGGTTATTGACTCCTTTCTGTTGTTTTCGCCATCCTTGGCTGAAGAAGGTTCATCAAAAAAATGGAAATGGCGAGCATATTCCACTATTGCCTTTGCTAATGGATGTTCACTGCTAGCCTATGGCACGTACAAGATAAATAAAGAGGAGACGATCAGTCATTAACATTCTATTATGAAACATAATGCACAAAAAAAAGGATAAGGCAACACCCTTCCCAACGCAATTATATTCACAAATAAGCATAAAACTTTATCGGGTCTTCTCTCTCTTTCGCTGTTTATTCTTCTTATCTGTTTATAAAATTGCAGGTTCCTCATAGCATCTTGTATGGTAGTGTTCTGATACAGCACAAATGCAGATGGACAAGACTCTGAGCAATCGCCAATAAACCAAGCTCTACACAGGTTAAGTGAACATGCACAGTAATCATGCAGTTGATGAACATTTTACAGGGGGATAGACACAGTTAGTGTAGAAGGAATCACCTCTGCAGAAGCCACCCATCTCAGAAATTCTCCTCGCTCCATTCCAGTGAAAACTTTTGCAGTAGTAACTGTGGCTTTTCCCTGGGTTAGAGTGCCTGTCTTATCAAATATGACATACTTGATCTTGTGAGCCCTTTCTAAAGCATCTCCTCCTTTTATTAGCACACCATTGTTAGCTCCAACTCCAGTTGCAACCATGACAGCAGTTGGCGTTGCTAGGCCAAGAGCACATGGGCATGCAATTACCACAACAGAAATTGAAAACATGAGAGCAAAAACAAAGTAATTGCCATTTTCTGGAAGCCAATCATCTGGGTAAGCTCCTATTATTCCACCAATATACCTATAGACGTTCATGAAAAATATTTACCAAAAAGATTTAGAATCTCTAAGAACACAAATGTTCAATCATATTAGTCCTAACAAACATGAAATTGGGAACTTACCAGCCCAACAATGTCAATAAAGCCATAGCAACAACTGTAGGAACAAAAATGCTTGCAACCTGAAGTAGAAGAAGACAAGGGGAAAAAGAAAGAAAAAGAAAAAAACAAGGGCATAAATACAGAACAAAGCATAGTTTGTGCCAGAGATAAGGGCATGAAAATAGATCCTTGAGCATAGGGTCCCTCATATTGATGATGTATCAAGTAATACATGATCCTAGTCCTATTGAAAATTATAGCAAAACAAGGACCATGGCAGCATAAATCTAAAATTAGAAATATCCTAGCCAAGACATGGCAGACTTAAGCAATTTGTATTCCCTCATCCCAAATTAATCCCATAATAATAATAACAATAACTAATATATATATATATATATTGACAAGACTTTACTAAGAGTAGATAAAGGAAATAAGGGATTGACCATATACTCTAGATTTCATATGAAACTATCAGTTGCTAAATCAAAAAATATACAACATTGCAGCAGATATTTTTGCCGTGATCAGATATTTTGTTTCATGTTTCCTTGAAAATATAGACTGTAGTGGCTTTCCATGCAACAAGAAAAGCACCCCAACAACACTCAAATAATAAAAAAAAGGAAAACAAAACATAACAAATACAGGAAAAAAAAACCACAGCACAAAAATAACAAAACTGCATACACAGCACTTACAAAATCAGCAAATTTCTGAATTGGAGCTTTGGACATTTGGGCAGTCTCAACCAAACTAATTATCTGGCTTAAAACTGCATCAGATCCTACTTTGGTAGCTTGTATTTGAAGAGCACCATGCAAATTTATTGTACCTCCAATAACCAATGAAGACTCCTCCTTGAAAACAGGTGCAGATTCACCAGTTACCATACTTTCATTAACGTAACTTGAACCCCATACTACAACACCATCAGCAGGTATTTTGGTACCAGGAAGTACTTTTAATGTGTCACCAGGCTGAATAAGTAAAGCATCTATTTCTCTTTCTGCAATACACCTTCCACCTGGAAAATCGTAGAATAAAAAACTACTTAGTTCGCTAGATCCTGATTAAGATTCATATTTAAATGCCCTTAATAGGTTTATTTGAAAAACTTTCATTTTGTCTAAACTTAAAAGGGAAAAGAAAAGAAAAGAAAACAAAACAAAAATTACCTTTGTCTTTGACAACCAGCAATGCTGTTGCTGGTGCAAGTTCTACTAACTTTTTAATGGCATCTGATGTTTTTCCCTTTGCAAGACATTCTAGATACTTCCCCAATAGCACAAATGTTATCAGCATGGAACTTGTTTCAAAGTATGTTGGAGACCAGAATCCAGTTGCCGCACCATATAGTAGTGCACAAACTGAGTAAAAGTACGAGGCTGAAGTTCCCAATGCAACTAAAACATCCATGTTGGTTGAACCATTTCGAAGAGCTCTTCCAGCTGCTACATAGAAGCGCTTCCCAATTACAAATTGAACCACACTCACCAATGCCCATTTCAACCAATCACCCATAAGGAAGGGACCGCATCGCCAAAGAAGTAAGGAATACAGAATTGGAATGCGAGGGCATATAACTCGTATGAAAAAGACAGGAATCTGGATCCAATTTAACAAAAGCCAACAATTAAAAGAATAATAGAGAAACAAACAGAAGCTCAACATCAACAATTAGAAAAATAATAAAATTAAAGGGAAAGTTTACGTTAACAGTATGCTTTAAAAACGGAATGCTTTTATTAAAAGATTCTCGTATTATGATTTGATATGCAATGTTTTCTCAAATGTCCACAGGCACAACTAATACAGGTCATGTCATCTCAAGAAAAATTTCTATGAACATTCATAATAAGTGCCATTCTAGATAGATTAAAACAGATAGATAAAATTACAAAACATATCAACAAATATATGCATCTGCATGTTGGGAAAGTAAAGATAAGTTTCACCACACTTAAGAAATTTTCATTGGATCATCTAACAAAAAGAAAACAGAGATAAGAATGTAACAAAACTAACTTCCAGCTAACATAACAAAAAAGCATTTCTGAAAATGATAGAGAAAGGATGGATGTATAAAATATTTTGAAACCACATGCATATCTTAAAATACTCACACTAAGAAACAGACTGGAAATGAAAAGCCGAAACATAGTCGAGGTTTCTTCGACATCTTTAGAAGTCATTCTTGCATAAGGGTTCATAACATGTAATTTAAACTTCCCAGTGCTTCCTCCCTCAATCCCATCAACCAACAACCTTGAACCAACCACTTCAGGATCGAAATCAACTTCTAGCTCACTGGACATCCGGTTGTAACAAAATTGGCGCACCCCCCTTAGCGTGCTAATTATTCCTTCTAAAAGCTGTACATCCATCTCACTGAATATCCCAGAAACTCCTAGTATAATTTTACCATGCTGATTGCTCTGTACAAATGAACCTTCAAAGCCAGCATCTTCAATTGCATTCACTATATCATCTTTACTAATTACAGTAGGATCATACTCAACTTCCCCTAAAGATGTAGCCAAGGCCACTACCGCCCTTTTTACACCAGGAAGATCTCTCAAAATACCTTCAACTGAGTTCACACAGGCAGCACATGTCATGCCACCTATTGTGAACTGTCCCAAAAGTGCTGTATTGGACTTTGTTTTAAATGTACTCGGTTCATCCAGAATCTCTGCTTCAAAACCTGCATCTTCAACCACATTCTTGATGTCCTCATCCTGCATTAACACACGCATATCAAGTGCTTCAATTCATGTGTGTCAAAGCAGTAAAGTCCGTGCACAATATGAGTTCATGCAGTTTATTGATGCTAAAACAATAAAGACAAACATGCAAATAAATCTCTTACAATCACATAAATCTTTTAGAAAACTAGTTACCTAGATAAATTTTGTATCACATTTATCAACAATGCCTTGAAATACACTATAATGAGAATAAATCATCAAATGTAGCTGAAATTTATGGAGTGCCATCACATGCAGAAATCTTCAATTAACCAGCATCTACAGCGGGCAATTATATAGCAGCCATATGGTATCATTGTCAGTTAATGCCAGTCGTTTACATGAGAGCAAAATTGACACTGCCAATAGCTTGATAAATAAATTCCACCATTTATCATATGATCAAATGTATTGATTCATTAATAAATATTATAAACAAAATCAAAAGAACTATACACTATGCAACCATCACCAACCAAGAGTTTTTTTTTAAAAAAAAAAAAAACAGCACTGCTTTTAAAATTAGCACCGTTTAAAAAGTCTGTTATTTGCAAAAAACTGTGGTAAAAAAAATGAAAAAATTAAGCTACTAAGAATATATGAGTTAAAGAACACATCATGATGAAAATAAAAAGAAAAAAAAAACAACTACTACTGTATATTCACCAGAATACATAATCAAATTATCTTCATTTTCCTGCACTAACATAAGCTCCCATACAACCAAACTTTACGGTCAAGGAAAACTGAATGTAACTTCAATAATGATTACCAGATACTAACAAATAACAGCACAAACACCAAATCAAATTAGGATCACAACTATTTCATAAAATCCATGATATGACCAAGGATCACTACATAGCATAAAAACCATGACCCAAACCACGGCTCAAATACAAAACAACCATTCTTTTACCCAATTCAACACAGACTAAAATATATATTTATCAAGGAAAAAGAAGAAGAAAAGAAACAAACCTGAACTAAAGAGGGGTCAAAGACAACAAAAGCCTTGTTTTGCAACAAAGCAACAGAAGCTCTTAAAACACCATTAACGCTATTGAGAGCAGATTCAACAGAATTTGAACAAGCAGCACAGGTCATTCCAGTTACTCTGACCTGAATTCTCCTCATACCCTCTTCTTCTTCATCACCACTAATAGCAATTCTATGAGAATTATCACCATCATAAGAATCAAGAAGCCTGACGTCCTCCAAGAAGTTGCCATCATCATCATCATCGTTTCCAGCAACAATCGAGGGGCGTGATTTATGGGTGACCTGGGCGGTCAGCTGTAAGTCTTTCATGCTTCTTTAGATGTGGCAGCCGAGTGAGAGACAATAATTTTGATGATGAAGAGGAAGAAGAAGAGAAAACTGTAAATAAGGGAAATTAGTAACAAAAGAAATCTATAGGAAATGGGTTCAGAGATTTTAGGGAGAGACAACAAGCCATTAATATAAATTTTAACTAAATTATTAGCTGATCAATGGATGATAGTATAGAAAGAAACTTTTAATTTTATTATTAGCATTATTGTTATTATTTTATTTGTTGTGGAAATTACAAGATTGGCCTAATGTACTTGCAAAAGTTGGTTATTTGTACTACTTTTCCTTTCGATGTGGTGGTTGTGTTGTTGAGTCTATGGGCGGACTGTTTTGTTTCACAAGTAATCGAGTATTATTATTATTATATCAAAAATAGTATACAAGTTTGTTCCAGCTTTTGCTTTATAGTTAGTTAATAGTTGTTTGTAACAGCTATCTTCTCCAATTTCTTCTGGAAATGCCTTTTTTTAACTTAAAAAATAGAAATTCTTGTCTTAGTATTTCATTAATAATATCAATAATATTATTTGTATATTTGCATATAGTGCGAATTTTATTATGTATTAAAATAAATGCATGTTATAAATATAATAGAAAATAAAAAAATTATAACTAAATAAAAAATCTTTAAAGTTTTCTTTACAATTTAAGCATATTAATATGAAATATTGTTATTTCTTCAAAGAGCTCATAAAAATATTGTTATGGTTCCTACTTTTGGTGGATAAAAACTATATGGAAAAATGTTCAAATTCAACCCTCACTTTTTACCTTAGGAGCACATTGAATTCTAATAAATTGTTTGGACTAAATTGATACATATTTTTTTAAAATTAAACCGTACTGCACCTTTTATTAAAAATCTTTAAAATTAAGTCCTAAAAACTTTTAAAAAATTTAATTGTAACGGTTAACTAATAAAATATTATTTAGACTAACAAATAAAATTGATAAATCTTTTTTACAAACTATATATAACCTAATTATAAAATTTTTAAATTTTTAAACCTACACAATAATTTTTCAAATTTTATTTTAAATTTCTTTGAATTTTTTTGTAATTTTTTTAAAAAAATTTAAAAAATTTTATGTTAGTTTAAAAATTTTTAAATCTATATAATTAGATTATATATAATTTCTAAAAAAGATTTATCAATTTTATTTATTAGTCTAAATAATTTTTTATTAGTTAACCATTACAATTAAATTTTTTTAAGTTTTTAAAATTTAATTATAAAAAAAAATTAATAAAAGATCCAATATAGTTTAATTTTAAAAAGAATAAGTTTTAATTTAGTCCAAAAAAAATTGCTAGGATTCAATATGTTCTTAAAGCAAAAAGTGATGATTCAATTTGAACCTTTTCCCAAAACTATATAAAGTAATAAATAAAAGTGCGACAATCTAAATATTTTAAACTGTTTCACCTTTATCTTTCCCAAAAAAAAAAAAAAAAAAAAAAAAAAAAAAAAAAAAAAAAGTGTTTTACCTTGGAAAAAAATAATTACATTTTACCTTATTAGTAGTAATTAACTAAAACATTAAAAAAAAAAAATCTTTTATAAACATATTGAAATTAAAAATTTATTGTTAAAGTAATCAAATAAATTTTAGACACTGTCCATTTTATATTCAATCTCTAATAAATTAATAACTTCATAATAAAATTTTGAATAACCAATTTTATATGTCAAATAATTAAAAAATTTATTATTCAATAATTAATAATTTTTTATAAAATTCTTTATGATTAATAATTAGTAGAGAGATCATTACAAGAAAAACAAGCAAGTAAAATAAGTTTATCCATAACTCACACAAAATAGATACTAAAATTTCTTTTAGGTTCCGTTTGTTTTAAGGAAAATATTTTGTCTCTGAAAAATATTTTTCAAAAAAAATATTTTCCAAAAAATATAATATTTTTTTATGTTTGGCTACAATACTAGAAAAATAGTTGAAAAGTGTTTTTGGTATTTGGTTTGCAATATATTTTTTCCTAAATTATATAATATTACATAAAATGGTAACATGTTTTATTTTTTTCTCTCTTTATATTTGATAGGCATTCAAGTTTTGGAAAATAATTTTCCGTTCTTAGAATGGGAAGTTGTTTTCCCATATTTTTAAGTTATTTTCCTTTGATTTATTTTATTTTGGTAACCCAAACATTAGAAAATAAGGGAAAATATTTTCAGAAAAAATATTTTCCACAAACAAACGGAGCCTAAGTGTATAAAGTTTTAGTAAGCATTTATTAATTGAATAATAAGTATTTAGTTCATTAAAAAAATTTCTGAGTACTTTTTTATTATGTTTAATTTAATAAATTTAATAAATTAATATTTCTAATATTTAATATTTTTAATATATATATTGATGGAAACGGTTATGCAACAGAGATGCAGCGGAAGCATGTGCCCAACATTGGTGAAATTTTAAAAATTTCATTGCATAACTCTTCATCACATGAAAAATTCCAATCCATAAGATCTAATTTGCAATTAACATATAGCTAAAACAAAACACACAAGCATATACAAGCATGTATACCATCAACATCAAGGAATCCAAGTTTAAAGAAACTTACCAAACTCCTTATGTTTGATGTAGACCACAAGTATATCTACTACTTTGGTATGGATGATTCAACTCTTGAATCACATGCTCTAGCCACCCAAATGTATGGCATCTAGCTTGAAACACCAAGCTCTCACCAAATCACCTTCTTGCCTAGATTTAATTAGAAGCAAGTCCCTCTTAAGTGACCCTCACAAAAGCTTGCTCTAATTTAATCTTCCTAGCAAGAACAATTAAGGGTTTGTGTGTTTTTCTTTTCTTGTTGTTGGTGCTCACGTTTTTGTCCAACAAAAACTCTTTACCATTTTTGTTCAACACTTGAACAAAGGTAGAAGATGAACATCCAAAAACCTTCTCAAAAACAAAAAAAAAAAACACTTAGGACAAAATAAGTGTAGAGATTGCCACCTCATTATGACATCATCATGACATCATGTATGACATCACCATGACATCAATATGACATCATGCATGATATCACCATGACATCATTCATGACATCATCGGGCCCACCACATGACATCATCGATGACATCATCATGATACTTATCACTTAGTAGACATATACACTTAACAAGTGTCCTTACAAGTATCTAAAGATAAAGTAGACAACACATCTAATGTATAAGTCTACAATACATCTTTTATACTTGTAAAATACATACAACCAAATCTCTACATCAATTATATGGACTTGGGCTTACCATTGGGCTAATACTTGGTCCAAAACCTAATCCATTAAATCAATGGACCTAAATAAAATTGTTGGGCTATTTCAACACATTGGATTAATCTTTAGCCCAAAACACTTTTAAGCCTAAGTCCATACAACTTGGGCCATTAATCCAAGTCTAAGTGATACAACTATATCTTTACATTAATAATATGG
>CATIWO010135873.1:0-18457 GCA_949673435.1 Macaranga tanarius | reverse complement strand
AAGTAGGACAGACTAGCTATTGTTATACATATGTTATCTGCTTATTTCTGCAATTGGTTGACCACATTATTGCATATACATGTACTTGAAATACCAACAGAAATGGAAATGAATGAATATCAACCAAATTAAGTGAAATAGCTACATGTAGAATTTCGTAAACCAAACTTAGTATTAAACTGCACTCTATTCATCCAAAAGCTATAACTACCAAGTTTTTGAACTTACTAAAAATAGTGTTCTTTAGTACCAAAATAGTATGATTAATACTGCAATATTATGTAGTGTAGTCAACTAACAAAATATACAGTTATGTAGTTATATACTGCTAAATAGATCATGGCTTCCAAACAGGTCTACTTACAATTCTTTTATCCCTTTCAGCTTGCAATTGACTTAATGAAACAACAGGAGCTCCTAAATGTTGTAATCCTTTTGCTCTAAATGCAGAGTCCAAATAGTCCCTGGTCAGTATAAGATCCTTCACATTCAAGCTTCCAATTGATTTTGTATTGGCAAGTGGCCTCTTATATTGGCTGGTAGTTGTTGAATCATTTTTATTCTTGATTGGTCCATACAGTGGTCTAGGTGGTTTATGTAATGACTGCATAGACAACACATTATATTAAAAATAATGCATCACATCAGAAGATTACCTTGAGTGATATTGCACCAATGTTGAGATTGACATAACAACGAACTTTGTTTATATTTTCCCCTTCTTAGTAGAAGTTGGTTGTGATGAAAAGGTTTTTTTAGATTCCATAGCTGCATTTTTCTAGGTTGACTGTGATATAAACCATATTATCTGACAACATTAGTATATATAGGACTAAACTTAAAATCTAAATCCTGCCAGCTCTGCCCCAGCTAGGAGTTACATCTATACTCTTGCCTTTGGTATCACGTCTAATATTTTGATCAGTAGCAGTTGGCTCCATTCTTTAGCTTTTTGACTTCTTTCTTTTACTTTTTGTAAATTCTTTAATAATCTATGCACTTTCTGGATTTACTGCAGCTGTAGTAGTACTTCAATTGAGCTGCAACAGTTCTTCAATTTCATCTACTTTTTGCTTCTTCATGACTTTAACCTACCATATAAAAATACAAATTGTATTAATTTAAACAGCTAAAATATGTATATTTAAAATTTTAAATTGGAATACATGCATATCAAGTGTTCTCTTAGAACAACTTTTTATATTATAGCCACCTTGTTTGCAAATTCTACGTGTCATTATCCTTCCAGTCCTATCCAATTTTCTTATTTTTTTAATCTCATCTTTGTCCCTTTATCTCCTAATTTTAGGCCGCCTGGGCATCTTTTTAAACTGTGAAGGCTCTGTTCTCTCCTTCTTTATTATAGGCCAATGTATTTTCCCTAGCACAAGTTGTATAATGTGGGCATATGCCTTGAGATCTGTCTCTTTTGAATATTAATGGTTCATATAGTACTCAAAATGATCTATCTTATTGTAAATTACACAAATAGTATGCTGACATGGGATTCCTATCAGGTCTTACTCTCTATAAGTACATGTTTTTTTTTTTATATAAGTGGACAATATGCTTGCTGGTATGGTTGTATGCATGAGTTATCTCATAGCTCTCATCACTATTCCACTAAAAAAAAATCAATTATAAGACTTTTTCTTATTTTTCTCTAATTTCTTTAATGCTCTAAGACTGATATTCAGAATCCAACCTTTGACAGATTGCTTTTCTTCCACATCTTGTTCATAACTTGAATTCTAATTTCTTTCGTCATTGTTATAATTGGCTTGCATCTAACATCTAATATCCACTCATTGAATGTCACTGACATGTTGTCTACAACATCACACTTCACTTATGTATTAAAGAAAGCTTTTGTACCACCCCTACCTACCATTAACTTACCAGTATTCTAACTAATGAATTAATAATAGGAGGAATATTACCTTAACTAGCTTACCTAATTTTATAATCATATCTACTCTAGAATATATAATTTCAAATATTTAAATTTGCCACTAACATTACTGTAATTAATATCAATACAATATCTAACAACGAGTCTAATAAACTCATAATCACAACAACTTATTCATATATATATATATATACACACAATGGTTAATTTCTAATATAATATCAGCAGATGCTTCTAATTTATACTCAACATAATATCTAAGCAAACTAATTATGTCTTAATCATAATTATCATCATCACTAGAATCAGATGGTAAGAAGTACTTTTAACATAACCAAAGTTGCATAATATAATAATGTTAGTACTATGTGCTAAATATCCATCCAACTTAGATAAAATATAAATATTATTAATTAAAGTTTGAGGACATGGATGTTACAATTGCACTAACTCTTAACACCAAACTGAATTACACCTTGAACCAGACCTTCACCAAGTTCAGATAGCACTTGCAGCTTCAGCTTCGGCTTTAAATCCTGGGCAAAAGTGACTTTTGCATAATTTTAAAAAGCAATCTTTCTTTCCTCTCCTCTCTATTTCTTTGCCTAAATTTGCATAGATGTGTCTAGCATATATCCTATGCTTTGCATTGGGCATTTCCACTTTTATTGCACTTTTAAGTCCTTGCCAATGACATAAAACTCATATATCAAATCATATAAATACAAGCATAATTAAAAAAAAATTATAAAATATAAATTGTACCTTCTGCATGTGTGAAATAATTGTATATCCAACACCATCACTAAGGAGTAAATCATACTTTAAGCATCTCGAAAACTAACTCCAAGTGGCCTTTGTCTAAAACTAAATAACAACCCATACAGTTGGAAACATTTGATTGTTTTCACCCCTACCAATAGCATAAAGTAGTTGCCCCTTACATACCCCTTTCAAAAAACACCCATCAAGGCCTATAATCTTTCTACATCCTTCTATCCAACCTTTCTTACAAGTTGCCAGGCACATGTAAAACCTATTAAAGAAGGGTTTACCCTCAAAATATTCAAAGCAAGACTTTGCAAAACATGTTGAGCCAGGGATGATGTTCAACACAAGCTTGTGTATAATCATGCAAAGCTACATATTCTTTTTTGAAGCTACCCGTTAACTCATACAATATTTTTTTTGGCATGGCTACACATTTGGGCAGTCAAACTCATCTTTACCTCATTCTTAATTAAAGCCTTAAAATCCTTCAACTTGATGTTAGGTTGACTCGCCAACCTAATTGTAAAATATATTTTTTAATAAATTCACTATTATAAAAATTGCTCTTATTTTTCCTCTCACATTAATTATGAGGATTATAAGTTTTCACAGTCATTGTACTATCCCCACTATACATGCTAACTAATAGCACCTAAGGATAGTCTTTCTCACACTTAGCTTTAAACTTATCATGGTCATTTTTTACATAGTGTACGTGAAAACCTTTAGCCACAGTGTACCTAGTGATAGAATCCCTTATCTCTTTAACATTCTTGAATTTTATACCAAGGTAAAACACAGGAATCTTAGAGTTAGTGTCAAAGAAAATTTTTAAAGTTGATCTCCTATATCCCTGTTCCCCATATTCCCCATCAGTTTCACTATAATAACTACCTACGTTAGAGCTACTATAATAAACACTCTTATTCCTATATGACTTCTTACTACTGGATGTTATTGTATCATCCTTGACATTTTTTCCTTTTACATCAGAAATGATGTCTACAAGAATTTGCATCCCTTCCTAACCTATGTGTTATTTGTCTTATTTTTTCTTCTTAAACCATGCCTCTCTAACTTTTTCCCATGCTAATTATAACTCATTATCATTATCGTACAGATTTCATCTATATATACCTCACAAGCATTCCTATTGTCACTATCCCCTTCTAACATGTTATGTCCGTACCTGAATAATTTAAGTTATTTTGGGTTAAAACTAAATTATAAGAAAAATAAGTTTGGAGGAATGGCTTAATTAAAAAATAACAAGTTGGGAGACTGAAAAATGGCATAAACAGCAATTGTTACAGATAAAGAAGAGGAAGAAGAAAAAAAAAAGAGAAACGCTGCTACCGGAGAAAGAAGAAGTAAGGGAGGAACCTATATTTCAGTGAGTGGACTTCTTTTATTCAATCCTTTTACTTATATATTTATTTTTTTATGGATTTTAGATTGATTGGATTGAAAATTTCGTGACTATTGTTGAATTTCAAAAATTTGAATGTTACAGAGGTGCGATTAGGCAACGCCTGATTCATAGAGGCGGTGCCTCATCGCGCAAAGGTGACGCCTTAGCCCACCTTGAGCCCTCAGGCGGTGCCCTAGTGAGCATTAAGGTGACACCTTAGTGATATAAAGTCGATTAGGCGATGCCTCAGTGGCTACAGAGGCGGCGCCTCAGTGGTTCAAAATAATGTTTGAGTTGATTTTCATTGGTTTATAACCTTTATTTGTTATGTATATAATATACAGAGTAATATAGAGCTTTGTTTTGATTAAAAACATAATTGGTTATAAAAATGTGATAATTTTGTGAGCATATGTACATTAAATGGAAAGGTGGTTGTAGTAAGATCGTGCCCGGGGTATGGCTAGATTCTGTGAGATGTAAGACTGTATCCAGAATACAGCAACTCACATATAATTGATATTCTTGTACTTGAGGTACAATAAGGAGTTCACAAAATTGAGATATAAGATTATGATAACTGTCTTTGGGACAACGCTCAAGATTCTTGAATGCTTTTGGGCTTAATCCGAGTAGTTATAGATTAGTATGCATACCTGGATTGGACCTTCAAAGTGCTGACTGGTACCCACCACATTGATAACAACATGACCATTTCTTGATTATAATTGGCAAATTGTGATGTGTTGTACTGTGCCATGATTAATGTGAGAATAATATTTTGAAAGGAAAGTCAGAAATAAGTGAAAGGAAAAGAAGGTTTAATTTTCGGAAGAACCAGATTTGAATCTTTAAAGAGTTATTTTAAATGACTCTTATGATTTGATTACAAATCTGTTTATTTTGTATGGATTATTTTAAGAGTAAAATGGTTATAATTTGATTATTGTTAAATTATTCTAGTTATTATTATTTCCTGTTGTTTCTTGGGACAACATTATAACCTGTCCATTCATTGGATATTTTCTTAAGAAAATACTCACCACTCCTTCTTTAAAACTTTCTTTCAGCATAGTTTAACTCGTACATAGCTGTAAATAAAATGGCGGTACATTGGACTACGATGACTTACGAGATAGAGAGCACTGAGACTGAAATCCAGTATTTCATCCGCATAACGCGGATGCCATCTTATCTTTTCGTGTGGCTCTGGAGCCTATTATAGTTGAGTACCACACGTACACAGAGCAGATAGATTTTCGTGATGGATATTTGACGGCAGTTACCGTATTGCATGATATAACGCCGGGTGTTCGGGTCTCTCTGACTTGGACATAAATGACACCAGAACTTGCTTTTTTCTTTTTCTTAGGATGGGTTATAATGGGAGTAACTGCTCTTTTTGGTATCAATATAGCAGTACTTCCCAGGGCTTGATAGGCCACTTTCTAGGGGTTGTTAGGTTGTATTTATTCCTTTTGGTGTATATTTGTACATATTGAATATGACTCCCTTTCCCTTATGCATCTCATTTATAGTACACTATTTATGTGTGCATATATATATATATATATATATATATTCTCTATTAGTTGAGCATGTGCAGTTTTGCCATCTATTTAGTGTTGGTCGGATATTGTTTATCTATTTGGATATTTTTTTTGATAGTTGAATGATATAAGAATGTTGTACAGTGGATGTTAGTTAGTTTTTATCCCAAAAATGACGCCTCTTCATGTCGGTGGCTTGGGCATAGCAGCAAAAGCTGTGGTGCTATTTGATGAGGTGTCTGTAGGAGGGGTGTCACAGTTTTTTTATGTCAGAGCCTATGTTTAAAAATTTATGTTTGAAATTTTAGATTTGAAAGTTTAAGTTTGAAAGTCTGTATTTGAAAGCCTAGGTCTGAAAGCTTAGATTTTGATGGACTTGATAGGTTTTGGAAGCCTAAGATATGAAACCCATGTTATGTAAATTTGGTGAAAATTAATAAATATATGTGCTGAATAGATGTTAGCTGGTAACCTGACATTCAATGGATGAATCACTAAAATGAGTTGATTTTGAATTTGCAGGAAGATGGCAAGATTTAGAAAAGGTAGAATAGGTGTACGTGGTAGGCCTAGAAGTAGACCAAGAGGTAGAGGTAGTGGTCGAGTTGTGGATGCTAATAGGATGGATCTGGTAGAGAGAGAGGAAAGTGTGGGTAGGAATTGACCACGAGAATTCTCTCTATTAACAGCTTCAGCTAGTAATGAAGAAGATGATATATGAGGAATCGATATAGGGAGCGAACGGGGCAGTTCAATGCCTAATGCTCCAGTGCTGAACTTTAACGTACCACCGCTGGTGCAGGAAATTATGGCTAACAATCCAGTGCCGCCAGCAATGCATATAGATGCTACAGAATTCGCATGCACTATGGCAACTGTGATGGCTAAGAAGGATAAAAAAAAGTATAAAAGACCGAGAGATATAATTTAACAAGCGAAGAAATGTGGAGCTTATGATTTTTATAGCACATTGGACCCAGGACAAGCTGATAAGTGGATTAAGACTGTGGAGAAGGCCTTTATGATGTTACAACTTACTGATGAGGAGAAGATAAGCAATATTTATAGCCTGATATTTGATAAAGTGGATGATTGGTTGACCAGAATTCAAAACTTGTACGGTAAAGCTTTGATTTAGTAAGTATTTCAGGAGGATTTTCGTAGGGAATACTTAATAGAAAACTACCGGAAGAAGAAGGTAGTTGCATTTATTAATTTAATACAAGGATCGATGGTGGTCAGAGAATACATTGATAAGTTTAAGGATCTGTATAAGTATGCAAAAGATATATATCCTACAGAGGAGAGGAAAAGTGAAAAATTTTATGACGGACTACATGTATCCTTGAGAGGAAATTTGGATTTGTATGTTGGAATGACATTTAGAGGTTGGATTAAAAAAATAATGGAATAGAAAAAGCTGGATAAGGAATTAGAAGCTTTAACCCAAATTAAGCCTAATCAATAAGCTGAGTAATCACGACAACCTTAGAGAGGAAATGGGAATAAGAGATCAAGATTCTCTTCATACTCCAGAAGCAATGTGAGGTCAGGAGATGAAAACAGACCTAAAAAAAGTCAGGTATTTATGAGATAACCAATAATACCACTTGGACAGATTGGTGCTAGAAATGAATTACTAGGGAGGAACATATTACCTTGGTGTAACATATGCAAGAAAAATTATACAGGAAGGTATAATCAAAGTGAGGTTAGATGCTACCGATATAATGAGATCGGACATTATACGAGGAATTGTACGAAAGTATACCCAGAAGAACCATCAATGCAAGCATCTTATACCGTTCGTAATGAAAGAGGTGGAAGGTCAACTAGGGTAGGAAGACCAGTAACTGTATAAAGAAAGATGATTGGTTTGGTAGGAATGTCTTAGAATCAACTAGGAGAGCTAAGCTCAGCAGCTAGTAGTGTACCAGCAAGCTAGAGTATATACTGTTATGGAGTGGGAGGCCGAGGAATCACCAAATGTGATAACGAGCAAGGCTCACATCAATGGTAAGCTAGCACATATATTAGTTGACCCAGGTGCTACATTTTCATTCATATCATCAATTTATATGATGCATGATAATCTTAAGATAAGTGATTTGAATGAACCTGTGATTGTGAGCATACCTATGGGAATAAGTGTAGTTTGTAAGAATATATATAGGGATATCTCAGTAAAGATTAATGAGAGTGAAAAGAGGTGGAATTTTACATTCTTATCCATTGGTGGGTTTGATGCTATACTAGAAATGGATGAGTTATGTCATTACCGAGAAAATGTGATTTGTTATACTAGGTGAGTAGAATTTGAAAAGGAGAATGGAGAAAAGATAACATTTGTTGGAAAAAAATAGAAAGACTTCTATTAAGATTATATCAGCAATGATGGCTATGAAATACCTGACAAAAGGGTATAAAACGTATTTAGCTTATGTTGTGGAGGAAAGGAAAGAGGGTACAAAGTTGAAAGAATTACCTATAGTAAATGAGTTTAAAAATGTATTTTCTGAAGATTTACCAGGTTTTCCATCTGAGAGAGAAATAGAATTTGAGATTGAACTTATACCCAAAATTGCTCCTATATCGCAAGCACCATATAGGATGGCTTCGGCAGAGTTAAAAGTACAATTATAAAAACTATTAGATAAGGGATTTATCTGACCAAGTTTCTTTCTGTGGGGGCGCACCTGTATTATTTGTTAGGAAGAAAGATGGATCTTTTTGACTGTGTATAGATTATAGACAGTTGAATAAAGTCACAATCTGGAATAAGTACCCTTTGCCTAGAATAGAAGACCTATTTGATTAACTACAAGGAGCGAAGGTATTTTCAAAAATAGATTTGCGATTTGGTTATCACCAATTAAGGATTAAGGAATCAAACGTACTTAAAACTACTTTTATAATAAGGTATGGACACTATGAATTTTTAGTGATGCCATTTGGGTTGACCAATGTACTAGCATCATTTATGGACATGATAAATCGAGTGTTTAAGCCATATCTAGATAGGTTCGTAATTGTATTTATTGATGACATTTTGGTGTACTCAAAATTAAAAGTAGAGCATGAGGAGCACTTGAGGATGATATTGGCAATTTTGAGAACTAAGCAGTTGTATACAAAGTTTAGTAAATGTGAGTTTTGGCTGGATAAAGTTACATTTCTAGGACATGTGATATCCGCTGAAGGAGTGTATGTGGATCCTAGTAAGATTACAGTGATTGTCAATTGGAAGCCACCAAGGAATGTAATAGAGATATGAAGTTTCCTAGGACTACAAGGATATTATCAGAGATTTGTATAGGATTTCTCAATTATTGCATCACCATTGATGAAATTATTGGGAAATAATATAAAATTTGAATAGACTTTGAATTGTCAATGAAGCTTAAAAATCTTGAAAGAAAAGCTAGCCACTATGCCAGTATTGACGTTGCCAGTTGAAGAAGGTCATTATGTGGTGTATAGTGATGCTTCAAAGCAAGGACTTAGTTGCAAGTTGATATAAAATGGAAGAGTGGTGGCGTATGCATCAAGGAAATTGAGACTGCATGAGCAGAACTATCCTACATATAACTTAAAGTTAGCGACTGTGGTATTTACGTTGAAAATGTGGAGACATTACTTATATGGAGTAACGTGTCAAATATTTACGGACCACAAGAACTTGAAGTATGTTTTAACTCAGAAGAAGTTAAATTTGAGACAAAGATGCTAGGTGGAATTACTAAAGGATTACTATTATACGATAGAATATCACTCAGAAAAGGCTAATGTAGTTATAGATGCTCTAAGTCAGAATTCAAGTGAAAATTTATATTATATCCGCACTGTTAAGATGTCATTGTTGATTGAATTGAGGAAGTTAGATACTGAGATTAGAGTAGACACTCCACCAGGAGTATTAGCTACTTTGAAGATAAGGTCATTGTTAATGGAAAGAATTTTGGCAGCACAATGAGTGGACGAAGAGACGAAGGAATTATGTAGTGATGTAAAAAGTGGAAAGGAGAAAGAGTTAAGTTTTGGTGACGAAGGAATTTTAAAGTTTGAAAATAGATTGTATATGCCAAACGTGGATGAATTAAGAAGAGAAATAATAGAAGAGGCACATTGTTCGGCGTACGTTATGCATTTAGAAAGTATAAAGATGTATAGAATGCTGAAAGAAAGTTATTGGTGGAAAGGAATAAAGGACGACATAGCTGAATTTTGTGTCAAGGTGTTTGACTTGTCAGCAAGTGAAGGCATAGCGTAAACATCCTACGGGATTATTACAATCCTTACCAATTCCTGAATAGAAATAAGAGCATATCACAATGGATTTTGTAGTAGGATTACCGAGAATCCAGCAAGAAAATGATGTTTTATGGGTAATTATTGATCATTTGACAAAATCAGCACATTTTTTACCTGTCAAGATCAACTATAACTTGAATAGATTGGCAGAGCTATATAAGAAGGAAATCATGAAGTTTCATGGAGCACCAATATTAATCGTATCCGATCGTGATCCAAGATTTATATCACGATTTTGGCCAAGTTTGCAGGAAGCTTTGGGTAATAACTAAGGTTTAGCACAACTTTCCATCCTCAAACTGATGGCCAATCCGAACACGCTATACAGATATTGGAAGAAATACTTAGATCCAGTGCATTAGATTTTGGGGGTAATTAGGATAAGCAAGTACCATTAATGGAATTCGCTTATAATAATAGCCACCAAAGTAGTATCGATATGGCACCTTTCGAAGCGTTGTATGGAAGAAAGTGTATAACTCCAATCTACTAGAAGAAAGTCAGAGAAAGTAAATTGTTTGGTCTAGAACTTGTGCAAATGACTACGAAGAATATTCACGTAATTCAAGCGAATTTGAAAATGGCACAAGATAGACAAATAAACTATGCCAACCTTAAGTGAGTTGATATCAAATATGATATTGATGAAAAATATTTTTAAAAATATCACTGTGGAAAGGCATGCCGAAATTCGGTAAGCGTGGCAAGCTAACTCCAAGATTTATTGGACTATACGATATAATTAAATCTGTTGGGCCAGTGACCTATCGATTAGCTTTACCCTCTACTCTATCTGGAATTCACGACGTTTTCTATATATCGATGTTGAGAAGATACAAAAGTGATCCTTTTCACATACTACAGGAACAACCAGTGGAATTACAAGAGAATTTGAGCTATAAAGAGGAGCCAAATCAATTTTGGCAAGTAATAAAAAGGTATTACATAATAAAGTTATTCCTTTGGCCAAAGTATTGTGGAAGAATCATTCTTGTGAAGAAGTTACAAGGGAGCGAGAGGAGGATATGAGACGAAAATATATATACCTATTCTTTTCAGGTACGAATTAGATTTAAAATAAGCATTCTCCAAATTTTGAGAATAAAATTTCTTAAATGGGGGAGAATTGTCATGTCCGTACCTGAATAATTTAGTTATTTTAGGTTAGGACTAAATTGTAAGGAAAATAAATTTGTAGAAAGGACTTAATTAAAAAATAATAAGTCAAGGGACTAAAGCATAAAATAGTGTAAACCACCATTGTTACAAATAGAAAAAGAAAGAAGAAAAAAAAGAGAAACGCTACTACCGAAGGAAGAAAAAATAAGAGAGGAGCCTACATTTAAGTGAATGGACTTCTTTTCTTTAATCCTTTTATTTCTATATTTATTTTTTTTTATAGATTTTAGATTGATTGGATTAAAAATTTCATGAATGTTGTTGAATTTCAAAAATTTTAACACTATAGAGGTGCGATCAGGCGGCGTCTGATTGCGCAGAGACGACGCTTCATCACACAAAGGTGACGCCTCAGCCCACCTTGAGCCCTTAGGCAGTGCCCTAGTAAGCATTAAGGCAACGCCTCAGTAAGCCATAAGGTGTTGCCTTAGTGGCTTACTGAGGCGTTGCCTTAGTGACATAGAGTCGATCAGGCGGCGCCTCAGTGGGTACAGAGGTGGCGCCTCTGTATTGAGCCGGTACTTCAGTGGTTCAAAATGATATTTGAGTTAATTTTGATCGGTTTATAACCTTAATTTGTTACGTATATGATATAAAGAGTAATACAAAGCTTTGTTTTGATTAAAAACATGATTGGTTATGAAAATGTGATAATTTTGTGAGCGCATGTACATTGAATGGAAAGGTAGTTATAGTAAGACCGTGCCCGGAGTACGGCTGGGTTCTGTGAGATATAAAACTGTATCCGGAACACAGCAACTCACGTGTGATTGATATTTTTATATCTGGGGTACAATGAGGAATTGACGGAATTGAGATGTGAGATCATGATAACTGTCTTTGGGACAACGCTTGAGATTCTTGAATGCCTTTGGAGCTAATCCGAGTGGTTATAGATCGGTATACATACCTGGATTGGATCTTCGATGTGCTGACTGGTACCCACCACATTGATAACAACCTGACTTGTTCCTGATTATAATTGGCAAACTATGTTGTGTTGTACTATGCCATGATTAATGTGAGAATGATATTTTGAAAGGAAAGTTTGATTGAAATATATGAAAAGTAAAGAAGATTTAATTTCTGAAAGAACCAAATTTGAATCTTTAAAGAGTTATTTTAAATAATTCTTACGATTTAATTACAAGTCTGTTTATTTTGTATGGATTATTTTAAGAGTAAAATGGTTATAAATTGATTATTTTTAAAATGTTCTGGTTATTATTATTTCATGTTGTTTCTTGGGACAACGTTGTAATTTGTCCATTCACTGGATATTTTCTTGAGAAAATACTCAGCACTCCTTTTTTAGAACTTTCTTTCAGCATAGTTTAGCTCGTATATAGCTATAAATAAAATGGTGGTGCATTAGATTGTGATGACTTACGAGGTAGAGGGAGTTGAGACTAAAATCTAGTATTTCATCTGACACGACGTGAATGCCATCTTATCTTTCTATGTGGCTCTGGAGCCTATTGCAGTTGAGTGCCATACGTACACAGAGCGGATAGATTTCCTTGATGGATGTTTAACGGTAGTTACCGTAGTGTATGCCACCACGCCGGGTGTTCAGGTCTCTCTGACCTGGACGTAAATGACACCAGACATTGCCCTTTCCTTTTTATTAAGATGGGTTATGATGAGAGTAACTGCTCTTTTTGGTATAGATATAGCAGTACTTCCTAGGGCTTGATAAGCCACTTTCTAGGGGTTGTTGGGCTGTATTTATTCCTTTTAGTGTATATTTATACATATTGAATATGACCCCCTTTCCCTTATGTAGCCCGTTTGTAGTACACTATTTATGTGTGTGTGTGTGTGTATATATATATATATATATATATAAATGTTTATATTCCATATCAGTTGAGCATATGCAGTTTTTCCATCTATTTAGTATTGGTCAGATGTTGTATATCCATTTGGATATTTTTCTTGATAGTTGAATAATATAAGAATATTGTACAGTGGATGTTGGTTACTTTTTATCCCAGAAGTGATGCCTCTCCACGTCGGTGACTCAGGCAGAGCAGCAAGAGCTGTGGTGCTATCTGATGAGGTGTCGGTAGGGAGGGCTGTCATATAACCCAACCCCAAAAGTGTATACCCTTTGATTTAATTTATTAATTCCCTTATTTCAGGTATGTTTGGGTTGGTTGAAGCATTACTTGTACTATTTATTACTTATACAAATGGCTGAGATTTCCTCCCTATGTCAGTACCAATGCTGCCTTTATTATTTGGGCATTCAACTAAAGAGACTAGCCTTTGCCCATGAACTAAGTTAGTGCACACACCTAACAAATCCTTATCATCATTAATTGCCATAACTTCCCCACCAACATTTTTCTTAAAATACAACCCACTAACCCTAGTATAGCCTAAGTCTTTCATAAATGACATCATATTGGGGTATGATAGCAAGTCCACATCCAAAGCATGATGCATTACCATTGACTCCCCATAACATATTTCATTCCATTATCACTATTGATAATGTTCACCCCATCCTACAACACCAATTCAATTTCAATATCAACCATGACATATTATTTAACTTATAAAAAAACTCATTTAAATCAAATTTATTCATTATAGTTGTTCAATTAATGTCAAATAATAATATCAGACAATGAAATCAATATTAGCTAATTCAATTCAAGCTCATTTACAACAACAACCTAAATTTATTAATACATCATACAAAATAAGGAAAAAAATAAAGTGCATTTTTGTACTTATATATATAATAAAATATGTGATGGGGTTAGAGCTAAGAATGCACCAGTTAACCCTACATAATTAAAATATAACTCAAGCCTTAATGTTTTCATAAGTTACACAAAAAAACACATGCATACAATCAATTGGAATAAAATATAATATATATGGGTGGGCCTTAGTACAAAACAACATTGATGAAGAACATATAAGAATATAACGAATAAGCAAAAAAAAGGAAAAAAGACAAAAATATATACACTTTAGTCGAGTAAAGAAACCTATCAACTTTAGTGGTCCACTATTATCAAATGCTTCTAAAAATTCAAACAAAAAGAGTGACAAAACAAAAGGTCCATCTTTTCTTCACATTTGTTTATTTAATATTACCTTCAGTGTACTTCAATAATCTCGAAACAAGATTGATTATAAGAAAGCAATTACAAATTAAGAATAATTAAGGCTAAGATTTTTCAGGTCACATACATTGTTCTTTTTTTCTCAGAAAGGCTAGGAATTTCAATAACAAATGAAAATAGATTATGTGTGTTCTAGGATTTTCATTATTGTAGTGTTAAATGGCAAAATTAACCTTGATTTTTTTATTCTTTTACCACATTTGTATAATATACATGTCATTGGTCTTTGAATACATGGCATTTAATGACCATTACCATCCTCACTTAACGATTGAAATGCATACGTATTTGCTCAATTAGAAAAGGACTTACTGTTTGTAAAAATGAAAGTGCAGGAAGTTAATCTTTGCAAATAAAAGTGTGTGTGGGAGGGGGGGGGGGGGGTAAATCATGAAAAAATAAAAATATAGGAAGTAAAATATGGATTTTTCTTAAAATAAAAGTGTATATGCCAAAATTAAATAGAATGATAAAATGAACTTAAATGACAATGCATTAATCTCATAAAAGTTCTTAATTATCACTTACCTTATGCTATTTAGTAATAATAAACCATCCAGAACCATATTTTATGTCTAAATCCTTTGCCAATAGTTCAATAAACCAGTTCCAATTTGCTTTGTTCTTTGCAGTCACCACAACCCAAGCTATAGGGAACATCTAATTGCTCCCGTCTCGACCTACTTGTTTAAGTATCTCACCTTTAATAGCCCCCTTTAGAAAACAACCATCTAGACCTATTATCCTTCTACAACCACCTAAGAACCCTTCTTTCAAGTACTAAAATGACATATACAACCTCTGAAAAATAGGCAGCTCTATAGGAATAGGCCTCTGGACATTCATGGTTGTAGTGGTTCTAGGATTTGCACTTTGAAGCTCTGCCAAATAGTCCCACAACAATTCATATTTTATTTTTAAATCACCTTCTAATCTAGCTATTGTCATTAGCTTGGCTCTTCTAAGTTGTGTGAATGACATATTAACCTTTAAATCCTCCTCCACCAATGTCTATAAATCTTGTAACTTCATAGTATATATGCACTTGTACTTATACAAGTAATTGGTAGCTAACCATTTGGCTGTAACTCTTTTATTCTTATAAGCAACTGAACAAGTATGCATTGTTTTAAAAGTCTTCACTTGATAACGCTTTGTTGTATTATCAAAAGAAGCATATAATGTGAAGGGACAATTTTTTTTTTCACACACTTCACTCTAGTCTGACCACTTGTATTTCTGATTACTTTCACAACTCTTCTCTCTTGTACTGAAAATCTTGTAATTATTTCTTTAAAAGCTCTTGCATTCTTAAAAGTCATCCCCAAACATATAGATATTTTCTCAGATTTTGGATCAAATGCTGGAAACCTGCTCCTTCTCTTAATAGCATGGTCATTGTCACTTCCATCTGTGCTTGTACAACTCCAGTCATCATCATCTGACTGAAAATCCACCTTCATGATCATCTACATCCTCATCTTTTTCATTTAAATATGTTTTGTGAACATGAACAATAGTTTCACCTTCACCTGGAACTTCTTTTGCAGTAATTGTAATATTTGCAGCATCTGAATTACCATTAATATTATTTGAGACACAAGTTACATCATCACCATGTGTTTTTTTTTTTCTGTTTAAATCTTTTTAATGCTTCTCTTGCTCTCAGTAATTCTTCATCATTTTCATCAGATTGTAGCTCACAATCAACTAGATATTCATCTTTATTTTCAATCTCATCTTTATCTTCAATTTCAACATTCAACTTTGCCTCCTCATATTCAATTTCAACATTCAACTCTACCTTTGCATTTGCATTTCCACTTCCACTATTTCCTTTATCACCTCTAAGCAAATCGTCTGGTATTTGACTTAATACCTCATCTAATATATGCCCTTCAACTAGGGGTGGCCACGGTTCACGAACCGGCCGGTTTTGGTTCGAAACCGCCGGTTCATGGTTCAACCTAAGATGGAACCAAACTAGAACCGGCTTAACACCGGTTCCGGACCGGTTCTAATTTTTTCGGTTCAGTTTTTATGCACTATAAAAAAGTTGTGTTATTTTAGAAAATAAAATATACAACGAGTAAGAAAAAATTATGTAGAATTTTATAAGAAGTTGTAACTTTCATTTTTTAAATTTTTGACATATTTTTTTTTCATAAACTGAACTTGAACCGGCCGGTTCTGAACCAAAACTACAGATTCACGGTTCCAGAAGGAGTGGAACCAGCCCTGAACCGGTCCCTCCTTCGGTTTAGGGCCGGTTCAGCCCGATTTTAGGTTTGACCGGTTCCAGTACCAGGTTTGACTGGTCCGGTTTTAGTTCAGTTCCTGGCCAAAACCGGCCTGTGGCCACCCCTACCTTCAACTGTCACTTCTTGAAAATTACCTAAAATTGCTTTTATTTCCTCATGTAATGTGGGTTGAGTCACAAAGCCATTACCTGCCTCAACACCTAATTGCTCTATCTTGCAAACTTCTTTAAGCCTAATATACTCTACTGTTAAATCACATATATCACCATCCCTGATCAATTCTTTATCAAATGCACTCAAGTCTTCATTATACAATGCCTTAAAAGTCTTAAAGTTATGTTCTAAATAAAGCTCTAATTACTGGTGCCTTTTGAGCCATTTAATAAAAATGGCAGTGGTCCCCTCACACAACATCAAAGACCACTTTCTAATGGTGCTACAGATTTTCTAAAGTGAACCTTCTTAATTTCTAAATTTTCACACATATCCTTTAACAACTTAAATAAAGACAAAAGGACAAAGCTATTCACATCTATGTCCATTTGCTTCCTATTACCTGCAATATAAGTTTTCCCCTCTTCGCATCACACACAAATATTCCATTAAAAAAGATGATAAGCACGTGCTTTCCCATCTGAAAATAATAGAATAAAATAACTAAAATCAGTTCACATTGATTGTAACAAAAAAAAAATAATATGCTTCAGTTTGATGCATTTGACAAAGAGAAAGCATTGTCCAACACATTGACAACCATTTGACAAAGAGAATACGACATTCATGGTAGAAAGAGGAAAAAACAACATCATTGATAGAAAAAAAAAAAGAATACATTAACATACCTTTATATATTAGAGTTAAGTTGCAAATCTACATAAATAATTTCAGCTCTAAATGAACAAAGTCTCTTAAAGTGTAAATATACTTTTATTCTACTTTGTGTAATTTCAACCAAAAAAATCCCTAATGAAGCTGTAGTTTCAAATGGTGAAATTTTACTTTTCCATCGATGATAACAAGAAAAGTTGAAAGGAGGACATGAGCTGTCTTTTTTATTTCATACCTTGGGGCATATTTGTCTTTTATTGCTTTCTTATTGATGTGGCAGGTGATGAAGCAAAAAGTGGGCCCCAATGCTGCATAGTCAGCATTTCGGCCTGGTGCTTCTGATTAAAAGCACCACATTGACTGCAACTTCTAAAGTTTAGAAACTAAATTTGAAAAAAAAAAGTGAAACACTAAAATAGTAGAAATTAAAAAGTTGAGACACCAAAAATGCAATTTTCCCTAAAATGAATTAAAAAAAAATATTAAGAGTGTAGAGGTCAAGATGCGTTTTCTTAAAAAAAAAAAAAAATCAAATGAGTTATTTTCCTACATACATGTATTGGCGGTGGCAATACATAAGATTGGGATGTGGGCCATCTGATGTTCGGTTGTGGTCAATAGGAGCTAAAGGTACTAACAAGTAGGGCTGAGCGGGGCTCGGAGCAGTTCGGAGAACGCAAATTCTCCGGACCTGACCTGAACGTCAGAGATTTCAAAAAATAGTTCTCCGGACCCGGACCCGAAAATTAAAATCTCCACTCCGAATTGCTCCGAAAAATCGGAGCAAGTCGGGACGGAGATTTGGAGAAAATGGAGATTTCAAATCGGTCCGGAGCGAAACCAAAATTCAGAGATTATATTACTTATTTATTATCTAAAAATTTATGCTTAAACCATTTATTATATTTGAAGTTAATATTTAACAAATTAATAATAACTATATTTCTTATTGTTACATTATATTAAATATATTATATCTAATAAATATTACTATTTTCCCTTGTAAATTTTATTTTTTAGTTTTATTTTGATATTTATATTTTAAAAATTTTACATTTTAAACATATAAAACAATATGATTATAATTTGAA
>CATIWO010135845.1:0-15524 GCA_949673435.1 Macaranga tanarius | reverse complement strand
TCCGACAAGAGAAATATAATGAGCATATGTTCGGGTAGTCATATGTCTAATATTTCACCATGAACACATCCACTGAATTTCGGTATCCAAAAAGTTAGCCAACTATTCTTTCGGGTCAGCCGAAAGTTTATGCAATGGACGAGTCCGCACCTGCTTGGGCTTATACTTGGCAACATTCTGAGGGGGTGCCAATAGTTTTAGTTTTTCTTGTAGCCAAATCTGCAAAACCTGGAGGGGCTAGAAAAAGGAAAAGAAAAAAAAAAGAAAAAGAAAAAGAAAAAGAAAAAGAAAAAGAAAAAAGAAAAAAAAAGTTTATGTACCTCTAGCAACATAGGACTCCCAGCAAAACGGTGTGTCATCGGCAAATTTTCTAACCCAATCAGAGTCTCATTAATAATAACCGGTATAGGATTGAGTCCAGACTCTACTTGATCAAGGATCTGCATGATTTTGAGATCACAGTCGCCTGAAGGGGAAACTAGCAGGAACTGAGCATACAGACAGAAGGCGATCATTCATAGCCAATACACTTCATTGCTATTGATGGCAACAGCAGCCTTCAGGAAGGAGTAAAAAATTATCCTATTATCTGAGATATGTGTCAGAGAACAAGAAGGAGGAATGTTGAAAAGACGGGCCATCTATTACTGAATAATCCCCTCATCTAGTTTATCAACCGACGACACCACAATTTGTTTGGAGGAATTATCTGGGAAGCCCAAAATTGCTCCAATTTCTTCAGGCAGGGGTTTCAAAAGTATTGAATCTGAAAATATGATTCTGGGGATCCTAGAGCTGGGCAACATCATACAGGAATGGGAAATTGATTTTGCTTAAGTGAAGGGATCTAAAGACTGTCAGATGAAAGGGGTTTAGTTTCTGCCAGGTTTCTCCATCCAAGCATTGTAAAATAGGTCAAATTAATTTCAGATTATGCTCTAACATGATTAGGGTTTCCTAGAGAAGAATAAAATGGTATGGGGTATATTTATAAGCTTTTGAAAGGGGCGAAATTGAAAAATCTCAGGATCAGTGCCACAGAGGCACCGCCACAACGTAGAGGTGCACGCCCCTCCATCTTTGAACCGCACACCTCTACGACTCAGAGATGCACGGTGTTATATTGAAGAGGAGCATGCCTTATTATTAGAGGCACATGCCTCTATAATGTAAAGGCGCACGTCTTTTTTTTATATGAACGCCTCTGCTTTAAAAATTATGAAAAATTGACGCGAAATTGGTTGGAAATGCTTGTACAATTGAGTACGGAGCAGAATTTTGTAAAAAAGAAATGCAAACACTGAAATAAAAAATGCATCTTTCATATCCAATCCAAAAATCAGTCTATACACAAAATGAATAGAAATGTCATAAATCCCTACAAAAAGATCCAAAGAGTCAACCCCTACCCCAGCTAATCTCTAGTCCTGCAGTCTAATCCTGCTTAGACTCTTTCTCCTCATCATCATCCTCACCCTCGTCAGCCAACTCAGCCTCGGCATCACCCTCATCACCAATGTCATCATCAGCATCCATAGCATCATCATCCTAGACACCAAGAAATAGAGGAGTACCTGCAATAGGAATGTCCTCATCATCTGCCTCCAAGTCACCCTCATCATCTCCACTCATAACCTGGAGATCAACAAGTTATCGCTCAAGCGAGAAGATCTTGGAATCCAAACCTGCACAGTGCGCCTGTCCAAATAAAAAGGAAAATAGGTAAATAAATATCATAAAAGTATGCATACATATAGGATATGATTGATAGCATACCCTCCACTCTTCCGAAACCTGAAATAGGAGATCCTGTTGCGCTTCGAGCAAGCCGTATATGTGCTCCCCCTGCTCTCTAGGAATCTGCAGGTGCAAAGGTTCAGATCATGTCAATAATGATATTTTATGCAGCCAGCCAAAAGTGATAAAAAGAGCATAAGTTATACTCACATGAGTAGCAGTAGGAGGTACAGGTGATGGAAAGTCCTCGGGGTTCGACGTCAGGACAACCCGAGATAACCTCCCACTAGTACTCCAATATCTAGCAGTAGGCTCAAGCAGATAAGGGAAGGTGCTATGAGAACAAGAAGGTCCAACATCACGAGTCCTGTATGTAGGGGCATGAGAAGTGCTCGAACCAGCACCTGAAGTCCTCCATGGTAGGGCATGAGAGGATCTAAGTCTATCAGTGGCAGCAGGAGAATGGATCTGAACCCGCTGCGCAGGGCCCTCACCCAAAGGTAGAGATCTAACCTGAGGACCAGTGCCCCTCGGACGAAGCTGTAAAAGGACTAGGATTAGAAAATGATAAAGTAATAACTAAAGTAGGTGATCACGAAGGGAATACCTGAGTAGCTATCCCAAGCAAGAAAAGCGAAGGTAGCAGCTGATCCCTGATGAAAGTCCTATAAACACCGGGCTGACGTACAGTAACCCGGCGAACAACAGGAGATCCCGTGAAAGCTCGAGCCAAGTCCTCTCCACTCAACGTGTGTGCCCAAAATATGATAGGAGCCAAAGGCACATGCCTATGACCAGGACTTGAGGTCCACTCATACACTCGCTCTCCCAAATAGAACATCCTCTGAAAGAGCCCTACAAGAAGGATGCTCCTCCCAGCCCGTGGACTAGTACGAGTTATAGCCTCACTTCAGTTTTTAATAGGCCCCCAAAGAGATCTCACAACCTGATCAAGAAAAAGCATAAGGTAAGTCAAAATTTCACATGTGCAATAAAATTCTAATTTACTTTTTTTTCCATTGTAGGATTACCTCGTTCCAAGAGAGGTTGTTGACGTAGACGCAGTGAGGATGAACCTGAGACATCTCCTGTCTCCCTGTACGACTAGAACCCCATCGGCTTAATAGGGAAAAGTCCCACCAGAGGGCATCAATCCCCATATCAAGTGCATCTCTAATCCCCACACCTGCAAGACAAAGAGAGTCATGAAAAAGAGTGCACAGAGTTAACCAAAAGGGATATAGAGTGAAGAGCTGAGACTCATATGAATGGCATGCCAAAAGCCATATAGCCAACGAGCTCCTCGAATGAACTCATCCATACTCCAATATAAGTATGCGAGGGCAGCAGATCCCCAATCGTAGGTAGAGATAATATCCACATCCCGAAAAGCCATCAAAAGGATGAGATCCACTGAGCTGGCCGTATCACAAAAGAGAGTGGTGCCCAATAGATAAAAGAAAAAGGCTCAGACCACCTGATCAATCTCTCGAGGAGTGGTGATGTCCTCTACCCTGATGTCAGCATAGTGTATAAGAATCAAGTCGAACTTGACTGTATGGGTTGCCTTCATAGATGGAATCATACCCAATAGTCGCTCGATATACCCTGCACGGTCAGGACTCATAGGCTCTAAATGTTGATCAAATGGAATTGGCTCACCAGCACAAGCCACCCCAGTAATAGCCGCAAAAGCAATTAGGTCCACTTTCAGCTCACCAACCGGCAGATGGAAAGTGTGTGTCAAGTCCATCCACCGCTCCATCAAAGCATACAGACCGTTGAGGTCGTGGCGACCAATAACGGTGGGCAGTGCAAGGATACAAGGCTCGAAGCCTATCTCTCTGATCCTCTCATAGATCACCTCGGTTATGCTACCGTACCACTCACGAGCCCCGGTAATATTATCAGCACCCTTCAGAGAGTGCTAGTCAAACTACACGAAGTATCAAATGTTTTTAATTTTTTTCATGCAAGACAGATTAATAAAATAAATAAATTAGCATTCAACCTTCATAGGCAAGTGCCCCAATGCCATAGAGGCGCATGCCTCTGGCACAGAGGCGCGCACCTCCAATTGCAAAGGCATGCGCCTTTTCCAAACCAGAGGGCTGTGCCACTTCAACGAAGAGGCACATACTGCCTCGTAGAGGCGCATGTCTCATCATTGAGGTGCACACCTCACCGATGAGGCGCACGCCCTTGCGATGTGAAGGGTCGAATATTTGATTCAAAATAATTTAATTTTGCCTAGTTTTTCATTGATTTGTTGATTAATTAAGCATATATACGCATAAATCTAACTGACCTGATCCTATTTTCAAAGAAAAAGCAAGTTAAAAATGACTAATCTCTCCTGTAGCCCATGAGCAAATGTGGGTGTGAAGAGAAGGCGTGAGTAGGACGACACCATCCGGATTGAGGCCCAAAGAATGAGGCACCCGAGCCTCAGGGGCAACAGCGGGCCATACGGGAAGGTCGGGTGTACGCTCGAGTGCGGGATCCATAGTGGTAGAAGGAAGGAATTTGTGTTTGAAAGGGAGAAGGAGAATGGGGCAAAAATTTGAT
This sequence comes from Macaranga tanarius, assembly GCA_949673435.1. Classification (NCBI taxonomy): domain Eukaryota; kingdom Viridiplantae; phylum Streptophyta; class Magnoliopsida; order Malpighiales; family Euphorbiaceae; genus Macaranga; species Macaranga tanarius. The sequence continues at coordinate 11,219 of CATIWO010135845.1, read as the reverse complement.
AGTGAAGTTAAAAGGATTTGAATTTATATAGCTTTGGCAAATTGCCAATTTAGTCCTCTACAGGCAAATTACCTTTTAATACCTAAAGTGTTAATAGGTGACTAATACATTAAATTCTCATTTGCAGGATATGCAAAATCAAAGTCGAAGCCTCTCAGTTCGGACACTGAGGTTGGACAGCGATACTCAGAAATTGAAGCCTCTCAGTTCGGACACCGAGGTAGGACGGTGACTCAGAAATTGAAGCCTCTGGGTTCAGACACCGAGGTAGGATGACAACCTAGAAATTGAATCCTCTCGATTCGGACACCGAGGTTGGACGGCGATACCCAGAAATTAAAGGCTCTTGGTTCAGACACCGAGGTAGGACGGTGACCCAGAACTTGAAGCCTCTCGGTTTGGACACCTAGGTGGATGGTGACCCAGAAATTGAAGCCTCTCGGTTTGGACACCGAGGTTGGATGGTAATACCTAGAAATTGAAATCTCTTGGTTCGGACACCAAGGTAGGACGGCAACCTCAAATAAAAAGCCTCTTGGTTCGGACACCAAGGTTGGACGGTGGTAAAAACACACCTCTCAAGTTGTACCCCAAGGATGATGGTGCGTAAATTGAATTTCAGAATTAGAAAAATATCCTTTTTTTTATTATATGCATGTTATTTTTTAAAAAAAACTGAATTTAAAATTTGCATTTTAAGTGGTTTTCCAAAAACTAATAGGGCAAACTATGGACACATGGTTTAGCCGGCCTGCAAAGACAAGCCCAATGATGAAATATGACAATTAAGTCTAATTTGCCAAGGAACTGAATTCAGACTCACTTGTGAGAGAGTCCAAAAATCATAACCTAAGCCCAAATACAACAGACCAGGCCCAAGAAACTGACTCGTCCAGCCCAAATCAAATAAAAGCCAATTAAGGCCCATTTCTCTTCTTAGAGGCGCACACCTCTTTGATATAGGGACACACGCCCTTTCAGTATAGAGGCGCACATCTCTATTAGTAGAGACACACGCCTTTACAACACTTGGACCGAAAAAAACAAGTAACGGCAGAACGTGGATTACTCCATATTCTACAATGGGAAAATAGAGGGACGTGGGATTAATGCCCATGAAGATAGGAAGGATCCTCTATTAAAGAGGGGGAAGGATCCTCTATTAAAGAGGGGGGAAGGCCCTGAAGTGGGGGGTTGGCAACAAGCAAAAAAAATCCCAGAAAGAAAAGAAAAAAAGTGAGAAAACACCAAAAAAAGAAAAAGAAACACCAGAACTAAAAATCAAGCAAGTGAGGTCTGAACTCGAAGGGCCAGAAGTAAAAAAGGCAATTCAGAATCAATCTGAGGGTAAAACAATTTTGAAAACCAAGCTTCACAGTAACTTTTCTTTCCTCCTCTGAATTTAATTTTGATTCTATTAATCTTGATTTAATCTTGTCTTTTCGTTACTATAACATGTGTTTCTAGTTTATATAGTGGTTTACTTCATTTATAAACCTTATTTTTGTTGATTTAATTTGTTAATCGTACTGTTTAAATTTTTTATTAAATATGATTTTTTTATCTTTGTTCTGAACCAGAGGGCATGTGTCTCTTCGTTGAGGCACACGCCCCATATAGGTAGGCGCACGCCTCTAATACACAAACACAGACGCCCCTGAGTTTATGTTTAAAAATCTGACCATTATTATGGCATGCGTCTATTGAGCAGAGGCGTGCGACTTGCCTCGTGTAGGCGCACACTCATGTAACACAGAGACGTGTGCCTCTGTGTTCCATAATAGTATTTATGTATTTTCTTTCTTTTGATTCGATTGATGTTTTTTATAATTTCCTATTAAGTTACTTTATTTATTTTCATTGTGTTTTCTAACAAGTCTGCAATTTAGTCTTTTTAATTTATTTAATTACTTATTTAATTATTTTTATTTTCTTTCCAAAGGGTTGTAATCATTTCTCCTCCCCTATTTCTTTGAATATTTATTTTATTTTTATTTATGTGTATTGGGTTGTAATCATTTCTCCTCCCTCCATTCTTTGCATGGTTTATTTATTTATTTAATTATTTATTTTTTAGTTCTTTTTATGAAAAGGGTTATAATCATTTTTCCTCCTCCTATTTCTTTGTATGATTTATTAATTTTATTGTTTATTGTATTTATGGATGTATGAATGTATGGATCACAATTAAAATTGCATAAAAATGGACTAATAAATTAAACTTTGACCTAATTATAAAATTAGAAATTGTTTGGATTTAAACAACCATTCGCATGCAATTAAAAGGATAATTAAGTAATTGAAAATAATAAAATATAAAACACAAACGGAGGCCGACTGCAAGGTCGGGTAGGCCATTCAAAAAAATCCATACCTAGTTTTCGAACTCAATCTCTGAGGACGGCTGCTGGGCTTCCTCCGTGGAATCCAATTGCTATAAAAGTATCCCAGATTTCACCCAGGTGGCGACTCCCAACTCCAACCAAAGCCTGTAAAAAGGCCCAAAGTTGTATTCCTAGTGAACCCTAAGCCCGCACAGTGCCGTGGTCACCGGATAATTGGACGCGCGCTGAACCCCGCTGCCTATAGTGGCGACTCTATTGGGGATAGAGAAACTGATTCCAGTGTTTTGTATTTTATTATTTTCAATTATTTAATTATTCTTGCTACATTTGCATTCACTACACCATTCACATACTACGCACACGGTCCCTATTAAACTGACAATAGTTGTCACTTTGCTGCCTGTGTTTCACTCAAACCTGGTGGTAGAGTATATAGCTATTGTCACTCACAGTAAAGTATGAATAAGTACATTATTTGGGCCCTTAAGTGGGGAGACGGAAAAAAGTATATAATAGACTGTGGAAGCCTTTGACCTTACCCGAGACTCAGCTCATGTAGTGCCTTAGCAACTACCCTTAAGGTTTTCCTCTAATGCATGTGTTCTGTTACCATATAGTAGTCTCATTCATAAAGCTCAAGCCCAATAATGATGAATCATTTTAGTTTGGGCTTATATCCTTTTATCATGGCCCGTTATGTTGGACTTTGGTTTTATGGAAGAGATATGCTACTTATTTGTTTTGTCTCAAGAGCTTATGCATGTACGTCAATTTTATTATCCCCTATTGATAATTAAAACCCAGACTAAAAATTCTAAGTAATAGACTGACCAATGAACACGTGTGTGGGAGAAATAGGGTTGGAAGGTTGTGTTTAATACCTTATGTGTGTTTGTTTACTTGTTTGTTTATTTTATTAAAACCCTTAATAAAAAGGCCTACATATCATGCATACACATCATGCATATTTCTAACCCTTTATCTTGTAGAAATTAATCCTCCATCTTTTGTTTGGACACGCACCCGCGAAGGTTGATTAATCAGATCCACACCTGTTAGGGCTACTCTATACATTAAAACTACAATAATGTCTGATAATACCGATTTGGAAGCCTTTGGGAGACAGTTAAAGGAAGAGATCGCCGCTAATACCAAAAATCTTATCCGAGAGGTAATGGGTGAAATTCTCCAGATAGCTAGGGGAAAACAACCGATTGATTTAGATGAGGGTGAAGCTACAATTGGGAAACCCAGGGACCGGGATGATGATCTTAAAATAGTACTTATCGTCCCTCCTAGGCAAGAATTTCAGACTGCTACAATCTCTGAAGAACCTGCATGGGCCAAGGAGATGGCAAAAATGAGATCCCAAATACAACTGCTAATGAGGGATAAGGGTATAGATGCGTCGATGGACTATAGTGATATGGACTTTAACAATCAGGAACCTCTACAGAAAAAGTTCAAGTTCTCAGATATGAATAAGTATTTAGGCACAGAGGATCCACATCTGCATCTGAAACAGTTTATCACTCATATGAAGACAACTGAGCTCACTATACCACAGATTATGAAGCAATTTTTGCTGTCCTTGGAGGGAGCACCAGTTCGCTGGTATTATTCCTTAGAACCTTATGTGAAAGCTAGTTGGAAAGAATTGTGCACTGTTTTTGTAAAGCAGTATGGGCTGAACTCATATATGGAGGTTTCATTGAAAGATTTGCAAAACACTAAGCAAAAGTTTAATGAGTCTTTTTCTGATTATCTGACCAGATGGAGGAGCAAGCTGGCACAGAGGAGACAACGACCAGCTGAATCTAATTAATTGATGCTTGCTATTGATGGATGTATTCCACCATTGGCTAAGAAGTTGAATGATATGGGGATCCAAAATTTTAAAGAACTCTATAGGTTTGGGGTTCAGAAGGAGACTGATGTTACTCAAGATAAGAAGTTTTACGGAGGAAGATTTGGGAATAAGGAAGGACTAAGCGGCAATATTCAAATCAATGCTATTGAGCAACCCCGACAACCCCAAAAATTTTCTAACCTTGGAAGGCCCCTCTCAAAGGTTCTTGAGAAGCACACCGAGAAAGGACTTCTTCGCCTTTTACCACCTAAAGCTCCATTTCCCAATGCCAACCCAAAGCTATTCTGCAAATACCACCAGGTGATCGGATATGACACTGATCAATGTGCCTGCCTTAAACACGACATCCAAGACCTCATTGACTCTGAAAAACTAGTTGACCCAGAAACTAGAAAGCCAAACACACAAATAAATCCCTTGCCAAATTACCAAAATACCCCACCTCCAAACCAACATATCCTGATGATTGGCACTGGATCGACTGAAGAATAAGTACTCAACTCTTTCGTTGATCTTGAATCTAACCCCGAACCTACCCAACCCATCAAACCCGAAGCCACCTATAATAGGGGTCTGTTTGTGAATATGTTGGACATCTGGTCTTCTGATGATGAGGATACTCAAAAAGGGATTGATGTATGGGGAGGTGAAAGAGACTGGATAGTTGAGCATATAGCGGTAGCAAAAGAACAGAAAAAGAGTGAAACAGTTAAAGAAGAGGTTAAGTCTGAACAGAATGTTGAATCTGAGGATAAGGAAGAGCTGAAGAAGGAAGAGCCAAAGAAAGAACAACCTGAGAAAATGGTGTCTAGCATTTGGGAACTTCTAATGCAGTCTAAGGTTCACCGAGATGCTATGGTCCAGATTTTACATGAAAGGAAAGTTTCTACCAACACAACCCCTCAATAGTTAGTAAGTTCTTTGACGCAGAAGCCTAAGGGGGCAATTGTGTTCACTGATAAAGATCTGCCACTGGAAGGGGGGGAGCACTACCAGCCTTTATTCATTAAAGCTGAAATCAAGGGAAAGATGACTTGCTGCGTAATGGTTGATAATGGGTCAGCCATAAATGTATGCCCTCTGAAGATATTACTAAGGCTTGGTCTAACTGCTGCTGATCTGTAACCCACTTATGTGATAATCAAGGCCTATAATGATACCAAAAGGTTAGTGGAAGGCACGTTCAAAACTTTGGTCAAGAATAGGCCCATTGAAGCTTGGGTCACCCTTCATATGATCGACATTCCAGTCACCTTTGCTATACTCTTGGGAAGGCCTTGGTTCCATCCCCTTGGTGGAGTTCCCTCCACTCTCCATTAAAATATCAAGTTTTTTACGAGGGGAAGGTTGTCACCATTTCAGCCAAATTTGAGGCTGCCATTGCAGCTCTGAAATTGGCTCCTAAGGAAATCCCTCTGAATCCGAGGTTTGAGGTATGCATGATCTATGAAGACTCCATGGAAGAAAAGGTGTTGAATATGCTAAAAGGGATGAATTTCATGCCTGGACTAGGATTAGGAAAGAATCAGACTAGACCACCTGAGTATGTGGAGGCAAAGCTGTAAATTTTAAAGCATAGATTAGGTTACCAAGGAGGGAAATATAGACCTAACAGTGAAGAAGAATGGACACTTTTGGAAAGGTCTATGAAAGAAGGAAACTACACTCCCTACAAAGGAAAGCTTGAGCCTTTGTTTCTGGAAGGGAGGAAGCTCTCTGGGTTTGAGAACTTCATGGATTATCTGGATAAGAAGGGAATGGATGAGCCAACATTAGAAGAGCTGATAGTGGATGAAGAGGTTGCTGCTACTGTGGAACACAAGAAAGGTGCTCAAGGTGCTGTTGCTAGCGAGGATTCCAAGGGCAAAAGGCTTGCTGCTGAGGAAATGGAGATTGCTACTGGAGATGCGAGTCTGAGTGTGGATGCTACTGTGGACTTAGAGACTTTTGTCCAGAACTCTTTTATTGATTTATTTTGTGATAACTTCGATGTTTCTCTTGCAAGCTTATTCGAACTTGATGATTTGTTCTTTTCTAAGGTTGATGCAATGAAATCTAACTTTGCTTACTAATAAATCAAACTTGGACCTAATTATAAAATTAGAAATTATTTGGATTTAAACAACCATTCGCATGTAATTAAAAGGATAATTAAGTAATTAAAAATAATAAAGTATAAAACATAAACGAAGCCGACCGCAAGGTCGAGTGGGCCATTCAAAAAAGTCCCTACCCAGTTTCCGAACCTAATCTCTGAGGACGGCTGCTGGGCTTCCTCTGTAGAATCCAGTTGCTGTAAAAGTATCCCGGATTTTATCCGAGTGGCGACTCCCAACTCCAACCAAAGCCTATAAAAAGGTCCAAAGTTGTATTCCTAGTGGGCACTGAGCCCGCACAATGCCGTGATCGCCGGACACTTGGGCGCGCGCTGAACCTTGCCGCCTACACATATCTAACTTAAATAAAGTCTACTTATATACTATGTATAAAATGCAATGCATAAATTAGAAATACGAATACTGGAGGACGGGTGTTACAATTTAAAATTATTATTTTTATTCATAAACATAATTTATATACTCAATAATCTAAATTAACAGTTAAAATTTAAAGTTAAAAAAAGAATTTACTTGGTTAATTTTGTATGCAATATAAATGTTTTAGGTTAATATTTAAGTAAAAATATTTTAAGAATGGGAATAATTAATTGTTATTTGATTAAAATTTTAATTAGATTAAAGTTAAAATTAGCTATTTTATAATTTTATTAAAATATTTTAATAAAATAACTATTTTTATGGTCAATATATTTTAGGAGCAAATAGTGTAATATATTCAAATAGAGGGGCAAATAGTATACTATATTTAAATAGAGGGGGAAAATAGTATTTACTTGATAATGTCATGCAGGTTAACGGTAATTGTGATGAAAAATTTGATAGAATGGATAAATAGTATGATTATACAAAATAGAATGGAGAGATAATATAAATTATAAATATCAGGGACTAAGTAGTATAATATAGTAAAATATAGGGGATAAATAGTAATTCACCTATATATACATATATATCTAGATACATAGGTTTGTGACCTATTGGTGTAAAAAATATAAATGTTTGTAACTTTTTACAGTTTTATTCCAACCTTTTAATTTTGGCAATAATGTCTCGATTTAGCAAATGTTTGGTAATTTTAACACAACTAGAATTTTGGTCAATATTAAATAAAAATGCTGGCATGTCATCTTATAAAATATCAAATTTATCCTTTTTAATATTCCAAATCTCTAATGTTTTATTGGTATAAAAAATTCAAATGTTCAAAATTTTTGGCAATTTTATCCCAACTTTTAAATTTTGATAAAATATTTTAATTTTGCCAATTTATTAATACAAAAAAATTATTTATTTGAAATTAAATAAAATTTAGACATAATAATAAAATAATTAATTTTACTATTGAAAAATTGTTAAATTCATATATGATTTTTATTATAGTATTTTAAAAATTTAAGTTATTTTTAATATAAAAATTATTACATTGGATAATTTAAAATATTAATTATTTCATAATTATTTATTTAAAAGTAGTTAAAAATATCTAACTTTCAAATGTAAAAAATTTTATCATATTTACTACATAAATATATGAATACACACATGCATACATACATATATAATTTTTTTAAAAAAATTTAAAAATAGTAGTTAATCATAAATTTAAAAATTTATCACATGTAAATTTAATTTTTTAATTATCGTATCAACACCTTTTATTTAATTTTGATTAAATGATTTTTCATTAAATTTTTTTAAAAAATTAAAAATGGGATAAAATTGCCAAAAATTACAAAAATTCAGATTTTTTATGCAAATAAACTTTTATGGATTTTACAATATAAAGGATAAAATTGACATTTTATGGATGTCACGTCAGCATCTTTTGTTTGATTTTGACCAAATGTCTATTTGTGCTAAAATTGCAAGAAAATTATGAAATTGGGATATTTTTACTAAAATTAAAAAGTTGAGATAAAATTGTAAAATGGCGCAAACGTTTGGATGTTTTATACCAATAGGCCTAGTTGAGTAGATTTAAAAAATATTTTTTTTCAGTATTTTATTTAATGAAATGTCGGCCTTTCTCTCCCTACAAATCAAATAAATAAATGTAGATTATACATATATATAATCTACAAGGATCCAGGTTAGGCGAACTGTGCAGATTACATGTAAAAAAAATACAATAAACATATAAATGCTAGAAGAGCAAATAGTATTTATCAAAAGAAAACGAATTTGTGTGTTTGTGTGTTTTATTAATTTAAAAAAAAAAGACAACGAATTCAAAAGTATTGTAGTAATCACTTTTTTAAAGGGAATTATGACATATCAAATTCAAATTTTAAAATTATTTATTATTTAATTAAAAACAAGACAAATGTTTCTAAATCTGATATCTTTGTTCATTATAAGAAAAAGACAAAAAAAATAATAATAAAAAAAAAAGGAAAAAAAAAAACAAACAAATAGAAGATAGTAGCTTGTAACTAGGGGTGAGCAAGGTCCAGTTCGATTCAGATAATTCAATTCTTCAGAAATTATTTCATACTATCGAAGATTTAAAAATTAAGGCTCTAGAATTGTTCCAAATTTTCGGTTCTACACAGTTCGAATATCGGTTCTTTTTCAAATTAAAAAAATAAATAAAATATAATTTAAATTAAATTATTAAACTACAAATTATTTCATAATTTTATTATAAAATTAAATATTTTTTAATAGTTTTATTTATCGTTATTTTTTATTATAAAAATTTTATTAACATATATACAGTACACTCTAATATACCATACAATTATTATATATTTCTATGAAAAAATTTATATAAATAATATATATCATAGAGTAATAATAACAACACCATAACTATTAAAAAGTATATTACATTAGAATTTTATTATTGAAGATAAATTTAAATTTTTCAACATAAATTATATTATAATATTTTGAAACGCTATATACTAATTTAATATTTTATTTAATTGTGATTTAAAATAATTTAATAAATGATTGAAATTTTTTATTTCAAATAATTAAATTGATATTTATTATTTTAGATTAAATGTTAAATTAGTGGGTTTAGTATTAATAAAATGCATATAAAAATTGAAACTATATATATATATATATATATATATATATATATATATATAATTCTATTAAATTATCGGTTCTAGTTTTGGTTCTTTAGTTCGGTACAATTCGGAGCGGTTAGGGACGGATCTTGATTCGGAAAATTCAAAATCTTCAGACCCGTCCCAATAAAAATTTTTTGGACAGTTTGGTTCGGAGAAATTCAAACAGTCAACAGAAAATTTCGGTTCTGGAGATTTTTTATTCGATTTTTCGGAACAGTTCGGATTCTCCAAGACCCATGCTCAGCCCTACTAAGGATCACCCTAGATTTGGATGGATTTACCGTCACCCACACGCCAACATAAACCACTATGTAAAATTGGTTTGGAATCACAAATACTATGCCACCTATAGCTTGGTCAGCATCCTAGGCTGCTATACAAAAAGTCTGAGTGTAGAAAATATTTAGATTTAACATAAAGATTGAAAGCGCAATTGAAAACACCAAGCCTATTTTACAAGAAGAGCAAGATTGAACGTCTCCAACTGATAAAAACCAAGACCCCCATCGCCTTTAGATTGATATAATTTGGACCAGCTTAACCAACACATTTTTGAAGCCTCATAATTTGAATTCTACCAGAATATAGCGATAAACTTTTGAAGATTATTACAAAAAGAAGATGGTAATTTGAAGCAACTCATGATGTAGGTAGGAATGGCTTAAGCAACTGCTTTTATCAGAACTTCCTTACCAGCCCTTGAGAGATATTTTTCCTTCCAGCCCTTGAGCTTCTTCCATAATCTTTCCTTCAAAAAACTAAAAATCTTTTTCTTCGATCTACCCACCACAGTTGGTAAATCGAGATATTTGTCATGAGAGTGAACCAGCTTTACACCCAAAATTGATGCAAGGTGTTGACAATGAGCTTGATTGACATTCGAGCTAAAAGAGATCTCAGTTTTCTCAAGGTCTACTTGCTGACCTGAAGCCATCCCATACAAGTGCAATGACTTTGAAATTTCAGCACAATCATCTTTATGCACCTTTGTAAACAATATACTATCATCTGTAAAAAAAATAGATGCGAATATCACAGGACTATGTCGAGTTAGCTTGAAACTATGAAGTCTATTTGCTGCACATGCTTTCCGTATCATCGACGAAAAAGCTTCCGCACACAATAAGAATAAATAAGGCGAAATCGGATCACCCTGACGGAGAACCCTACTTGGTATTAAATTACTTTTAGGCTGCCTATTTATCAGGAAGGCATAAGAAACAAAAGACATACAAGTATAGACACGATCAACAAAGACATGTGGAAAATGCATCATTTTCATAACACCAACTAAGAAATTCCATTCCACCCATCATATGCCTTGCTCATGTCCAATTTTAAAGCAAGAAAACTAGACTGGCCACGACCTGTTAACTTCATCTGATGGAAAATTTCAAAAGCTAGTAAAGCATTATCTGTAATCAACCTATTGGGAACAAAGGTACACTGCATTTCATGAATAAGGGAAGATAAAACCAATTTGAGCCGATTCGCTAAAACTTTAGACATGAGTTTGTATAAGACATTACATAGGCTGATGGGACGTAAATCTCGCATTGACTCCAAAATTTTTTTTTGGGAATTAATGTGACATAAATGTGATTCAAATTCGGTGGTATAACTTCATATTCAAAAAGTGCAGCACACAAGACACAATATCTTGCCCAACAATATCCCAAAATTTAAAATAAAAGAGTACAGGCATACCATCAGGGCCCGGAGCTTTCAGAGGGTGCATTTGGTGGAGAGCTAAAGTTACTTCATGCACTGTGTAGGGCTGCTCTAGGAAAGAGAACTCCCT
>CATIWO010135792.1:0-17168 GCA_949673435.1 Macaranga tanarius | reverse complement strand
AAATGTGTATCTTTGGGATTTTCACATTTAGACTTGAAAGAGTTTCATCTCATTGCCAATTAGACATGGACCTAGTAAGTCACACCTATAAGGTTTTCATTTTATCACCTTTCTTAATCTAATTATTAATTAAAGAGTTTAATCAAGTAATAAGATTAAGGGAATTGAATTTTTACGAAAGCAGTGATTCTAGCATATTATGAAATCTGATTCCACTAAGGATGTGTTATTAATTATACTTAATTAATATTGGATATTAATTAAAGTGTTGAATTTATAATATATGTGTTGTTAAGTATATGGACTTGGATTAATGGCCTAAGGTGTATGGGCCTAGGCTTGAAAGTGTTTTGGGCCAAAGATTAATTCATGGTGTAGAGAAAACCCAACAACCTAATCTAGGTCCATTGATTTAGTGGATTGGGTTTTGGACCAAGTGTTGGCTCAATGGTAAACCTAAGCCCATTGAATTGATGTAGAGATTTGGTTGGTGTATTATACAAGTATAAAAGATGTATTATAGACTTATACATTGAATGTGTTGTCTACTTTATATTTGGACACTTGTATAGACACTTGTCAAGTGAGTGTGGTTACTAATTGATAAGTGTCATGGCCTATGTCATAGTGATGTCATATGGTGGGCCCATAATATCATGGTGATGTCATGCATGATGTCATAGTGAGGTGGCAAACTTTACATTAATTTTTGTTCTTTTATGTTGGTTGATATCATCTTCAAGCTTAGAGCTTTGAAGAAAGTGGCTAATGTCTTGAACCAAAAAGGGAGAGCTAGTTTTTGTTGGACAAAAAACTGGAGCAATTATCAACCAAAAGAAAACAACATAACATACTTAATTGTTCTTGCTAGGAAGATTAAATTAGAGCAAACTTTTGTGAGGGTCTCACTTGAGAGGGACTTGCTTCTAATTGATCTAAGTAAGAAGGTGGTTTGGTGAGAGCTTAGTGTTTCAAGCTAGACGTCACACATTTGGGTGACTAGGGCATGTGATTCAAGAGTTGAATCCTCCACACCAATCTAGTAGATACTTGTGTGGTCTTCATCAAGCCAAAGGAGTTTGGTAAGTTTCTTGAACTTGAACTTCTTATGGTTGTGTTGATGTATGTTTTTAGCTATGTGTTAATTGCAAATTGGTTCTTGGGGATTGGAATTCTTCATTTGATGAAGAACTATGCAAGTGAAATTTTTGAATTTCACCCTTTTTGGCATGCACTTCCGCTGCAGTTATGTTGCATAGCGTGTTTCCTTTCATTTTTCACCTGATACCCGAAGCGGCTATACGACTCATTTCATATGTTTTCACTTGATGCTTGAAGCGACTATACAGCTTGTTTCATATATTTTTGCCTGATGCCTGAAGCGGCTATACGGCTTAATTCACTTATTTTTGCCTGACACCCGAAGTGGCTATATGGCTCAACTTATTTGTTTTTATTCATTTTTGCCTAACATCGGAGGTGGGGAGGTGGTGATAAGGCTTTTTCTTTTTCTTGAAAAGCCCCTTAATTTTTGACATCAAGGATGATGACGACAAAGTAAAGCCTCTTGATTTATTATATTAAGGATGACGGTGACAAAGTAAAGCCTCTTGATTTTTAACATTAAGAATGACGAAAACAAAGTAAAGCCTCTTGATTTTTGACATCAAGGATAATGGTGACAAAGTAAAGCCTTTTAATTTTTGACATCAAGGATGACAGCAACAAAGTTAAGCCTCTTAATTTTTAACATCAATAACGACAGTGATAAAGATAAGCCTCTTGATTTATACATCAAAGTTGATAACGAAAAAAATCAAAGCCTCTTGATTTTAAACATCAAGACTGATGGCTTGAAATATTTTTTAAAAACCTCTTGATTTGTACATCCAGGTTGACATTTTCAATTTTTTCTCTTGATTTTAAACATCAGGGTTGACAGAAATAGTTTGGGATATCCTCTCGGATAGTTAATTCCGAGGACGACGGGCAGAAATCCTAATAGCAGGTCTCTAACCTCTTGATTTTAAACATCAAGACTAACATCACGAGACTTTCTTTCTGATTAAAATCCTCTTGATTTTGAACATCAAGTTTGACGGAACAAAAATCAGAATTCTTTGTCTTACCCCGAAGATTAGAATCTTTCTTTGTTATTTGTATTTTATTTCTACTTTTTCATGGATTGTTGTAATGCTTGCATGTGCTTTTTCATATATCTCATTATATTGCTTGTATTTTAATTTTTGAAAAGCAGGGGGTAAACTATAGGCATATGGTTTTAGCTCGGCCCACGAGGTAAAAGCCCAGTGATGAAAAATGATAGATAAGTCTAATTTGCCAAGGAACTAGATTTAGGCCCATTTGTGAGAAGGCCAAACTTATAACCTAAACTCACAAAAAAAAAACCAAGCCCAAACACATAACCCAATAAATCAAGACTAAGAAGTTGCCCCACATGGCCTAAAATTGCCCAAGACCCCATTAAGCTCATTTTCTTTTGAAGAGGTGCCATATCTTTAGGATAAAGGCGCATGGTTCTTTCATATAAAGGTGCATGCCTCTTCATCACAGAGGCGATGTCTCTATACCTTCTGTTACAAAAAAAATTAATTGTAGAATATAGATCGCTCCACTTACTACAACAGACGAGTTAATACAGACATGAGGTTAAATGAGCATTGAAAAAGGTTTATTCCTCTATAAATAGAAGTTGAATTTCTACAGAAAGGGGGGCTTTTTGGCAAAAAGAAGAAGAAAAATTCAAAACAAAAAAAAAACAAAAAAACAAAACTAAAAAACTAGAACAAAAAGGCCTGAATTCAAGCATTCTGGAAGCAAGAGGATATTCCGAATCCAATCTGAGGGCCAAATCATTTTCTGTAATTATTTAAGTAAAATTTTCTGGAAGCAAGAGGATATTCCGAATCCAATCTGAGGGCCAAATTATTTTCCACAATTATTTCAGTAAAATTTTCTTTCTTATATTTTAATATTTAATTTTCAATAATTTCATAATTTTCTTGCTTTTAATTGTAGTATATTTATTGTTGTTGAGTTTTTATAAGTTTGTGTAATTTATGACTTTATTTTATTGTGTTTGAGAAATTTAATGTGCATAATTTAATTTTTGCAAAAAATCAACTTTTCTAGAAGTGCAGAAGGCGTGCACTTCTATATAGAGGCGATGCCTCTGTCTCAAAATGGAACACGCCTTTATAGATCTGTAATAATTTAATTTTCTAATTGCTGCTAATAGAGGCAACGCCTTCTATGATGAAGCACCACCTCACCTCCACAGAGGTGATGCCTCACTTCCATAGAGGCCGCCTCTGTGTTCTAGTTATGTCATATTTATTTTCTTTTATTTATTTGCTAATCTCTAGATTTTTGTTTGTCAGATTTCTTTTCTAGAGACCTAATTTTTTCTTTTGTGATGACAGAACAATTTGATAATGGATTAATTCCATTATTTTGGATATTTAATTTAGAGTTTATTTAATTTATCACATGCAAAAGGGTTGTAATAATTTCTCCTCCCTCCTTTTCTTTATACGTGTTTTTAACTTTTTGTTGTAGTTATTTTTATTGTAAATTGTGTTTGTGGTATATGAATGTATGGATTAAGGACCAAATTGCATAAAATCGAACTTGATAAATAAACTTGGAATAAATTGTAAAATTTGAAATTGTTTGGATTAAAACAGCCATTTGCATTTAATTAAAGGCATAATTAAATAACTAAAAATAATAAAACGTAAAACACAAATGGAGGCCGATCTCAAGGTCGGGTGGGCCATTCAAAAGCCTATACTCAGTTTCCGGACCTAATCTTTGAGGACTGTTGCTGGGCTCCCTCCGTGGGATCTGGTTACTGTGAAAATATTCCAGAATCTCATCCGAGTGGTGACTCTATTATCTAACCAAAGCCTGTTAGAAGGCCTAAGTTATATTCTTAGTGGGCCCATTCTTAGTGGGCCCTGAGCACAATGTTGTGGTTGCCGAACACCTGGGCGCGCTGAACCCCGCCACCTACAATGATTAAGTTCCTTTTAAAAGTAGATGAGGACATTTTATAAAAGATTAAACATAACAGAATACAATGAAATCAACCGTTCATCAACTAACCAAATCAACAACAATCATCAGCCATTCTCTACAACTCTCTTGTTCAAGCAATTTTTATATTTTCTTTGTCAATTTATTGTTTGCTTTAGTTAATCTCAGCTTTATTTTACTATTTCACTAAGCTTGTCAAATATTACACAAATAAAAATCATATTTAACAATTTATTTATTTCCTATTCAATATTTATTGCCAAAAATTCATAAATCACAGGCAGTCATATTGGAACTCAAGTAAATTATGGTAAAGGTACTTGAGAACTTATAATTTATCTGAAAAAGTTAGAATTTATCGAGGGAATAATTTTTCTTTGGCATGCTAGAATTCGATTTACCCAAAATTAGAGAAATAATTTGGCACACTCGGTGGGACCTATTCCAACGAGATAACCAAAATTAAAAGTGGAAAAAAATTTCTGAAGTTGGTGGCTCCACTAACAATCCGCCAGTAGACACTATAGGCGATGGTTCTGAAAACATTCTCTAGAAAGTATGGCACCTCTTGAGCAAACTCAAGCTTTAAGTAGGGCACCCCTTGGCTTTGATGACAAAGAATTGGAAATTATTGAAACTACTAGAACTACAACTACTACTGCTACTGCTACTGAGGGAATAAACACCTAAACCATCTTCTCAGATGGAATGAAACTGGTCTAAGATTTCATAGCGCATATAAACAGTACTTTTCAGGGTTCTTTGTAAAATTTCTTTGAGCAGATGAATAGTACTGTCAACCAGAGTTTACAAGAGATATCAACTTCATTTGCTAAGATGAATAAGGCTTATCTGAAGCAAGGGAATCAAAATTTATCCCCAAGGGTGGGAGTATAACCTCAAGGAGATTCTGGACGTTCATCTTCTATTGTTAAACCCAATGATAGAGTCTAAAATCTTAGGGATAACAAGTATATTCCACCACATAGGAGAGAAGAATTTGAAAATATCAACCAAGGGGCTAATCAAAATAGCCCTACTGAATATAATGGCAATGGTTCTAATAATAATAGAATTGTTTCCAATAATCAACTATTTAGCAGGATTACCCCAAGTTCTCAACTTGGAATTTATGATTTGAAGGCTATTCACCAAGGAAGAGGCTCAGGGGGTAATGTTTAGCGAGGGCAGATACCATTTCACTAAGGTCAGACAACATTTCACCATGCGAATTTACATTTTCACCAGGGGCCGAATCTAGTACCTCAAGCCTATCTTCCAGTTCCTTAAGCTCCTAGAGGGGGAGTAGATTTATATGCTATTAGAGATGTTGTACTGGAGCTATATAGTCTAGGGCTATGGCAAATTGGCTGTCCAGAATTCCACAAACTATATCCTGATGCTGTTGATAGAGGCAACCTATAACCTAGAGGCTGTTGCATCTCAAAGTTTTCCTTATTCTCTAGGAAAGATGGGCAGTCCATTTTAGAGCACATAACTGGTTCACAATTCAGTGTAGTGAATTGGTTAATTACGAAAATTTCTCTAATTTTAGATTAAGGTTGTTCCCTAACACTTTGACAGGTGAAACCTTTACTTGGTATACTACCTTACCCAAGAACTCAATTTTTACCTGGTAGGAAATGGAGCTCCAGTTTAACATATAATTTTTTTATGCAGAGCCTAAAGTGTGTATTGCTGTACTATCCAGAGTAACTTAAAGAGCTAGTGAAAGTATGGATTTATTCATTGCTAGATTCAAGAAAATAAGGAACAGGTGTAAGATCTTTCTTCCTAAGTCTAAATATGTCAAAATGGCTCAAAGGGGTTTGGATATTGAATTAAGGAAAAAGTTCCGAAGCATGGAGTTTAGAGATTTTTATGAGTTGGCTGCAAAGGTAACTAAATATGAAAGAATTGTTGAAGGAAGAAAATTAAAGAAGAAAAGCCGCTATGGGAACTTATTTTCAAGAGGTTCAAGCACTAAGGTGGCAGTGGCTGATCTTACAATAGTAGGGTATTATGTTTGCCCCCTTTTCGAAAGAAAGTCTCTAGAGGCTTGGAAGAAGCCTCAAGGTTCCAAACCATAAATTCAAAATATCTTTAAGGTTTCAAAAATGGAGTAGATCGTTGATTACCTTTTAAAAGAAAATTAAGCTGCCTCCAAAACACAAGATGCCAACTAAGGAGGAATTAAAGGGGAAGGATTACTATAAGTACCATAATTCATTTAACCATTTTACTAATGCTTGTTAGGTATTCAAGAATGTAGTTCAAGATCATATCAATAAAGGCATTATGAAATTTCTTGAGAAAAAGGAAGCAATACTCATTGAGGAAGACCCCTTTCTACCATTTACTATAGTAAACTCCATCAATGTTGACCTCAAGACTTTACTAGACTTGAAGAAGAAGATCAAGGAGAAGCAGAAGTTTAGGATACATTGGGCCAACCCTTTAGCAAATTCAACTATTTGGTGAAATATTCTAAACCATCCTCTAATGATTTGCCTATGAAAAATAATGTTCCTACAGGATGGGGCAAGGAAATTGCCAAGTAGAAACAAGTCCATGGTTAGCAGTATGCCATATAGAAATAGGAATCATTCGAGCCCACAGCCTCAAAGAAAGTTTGTAGAACTAAACTAGAGGTTACCCCCTTCATCTGCATTAGGAAGGAGTTACAGACCTAGAGGGCGGAGGGAGGATTGAAGATCGCCACCAAGGTTTAACAGGAGACAACTTAGATCGTATTGCCTCCTCTTATGCCATCAAGCAAATAATGGAATAAGGTGGAGCATAAGAAGTTTCCACAACCATTGACTCAGACACAGAAGAGAAGGCTGCAAAGGCAAAAGGCAATCGAAAGGAAATTAAAAGTAACTGGAGGTCCAGTCAGATAGAAGATATAAATTTAGGCGGAAGGCTACTAAGGACCTATTTTTAGCAATGAGGAATTTATTAATAGCACCAGTGAGCCAGACATGATGGATGTTGATATAGAGATTGATAGCTTTGTTATTGATGGCGAACTAATGTCGTTTGGATGTGATGCATCCTCTATTACTTTACCTGAGGAGTTCATGGTGCAAAAAGCTAAAGAAGATGTGATTGAGATCTAGAATGCTCAGAGGCATCATTCCTGAGGGGGAATTAAGGGCCTATTAGTAGGGTTATAATTTAGGCCACTAAGCTGAATTTCCCTAAGAGAATTATCATAAAGAAACCATAAATTGAGGCAACTAAGTATATTAAGCCTTTACACATTAAGGCACATCTCAATAGCAAGCCTTTCTCTAGAGTTCTTGTTGATAATGGGTCGGAAGTAAATATTATGCCACTAAAATTACTACAGTCTTTGGGCAAAGGAGAGGATGAATTGATAGTTACTGATATCACCATAGCTGCCTTTATAGGAGAAGTCACCAAGATAATTGGAGTATTGCCAACTAAGATCACAATGGGAAGTAAAAATTTAATCAATTCTTTCCTCATAGTGGACTCAACTACAAGTTATAATTTACTATTAGGGACATGCCAATTGGTGTGTGTCGTCCTCATTACATCAGTTCTTATTATTGTGGAATGATAATGAGGTTGAAGTAGTTTGGTTGAATAACAGACCTTTCAACACTTGCTTAGATAACTTAGAGGCCAGGTTTTATGATGTAGATCTAGGGCATATCAAGTTTACTAGTAAAAAGGCTAATGGTGACCCTAAGAATGTTTATGTCTCGAAAGAAGTTATGCAAGAAACAGTTCAATAGCAATTAGATCTTCTATAGAAATCCATCGTGCCAAACAAACCGGTGGGATATCCTCTAATTGAGGAAGTTGATAAATAAGCACACTGATAAAGAATTGGTAGTGGCTACAACTGCCATATATGAAGAATGTATGTACAGTAACTATCGGATAAAATAATTAAAGAAAATATAAAGATAGATGGAATAAAAATATTAGGTGAAGAGGAAGTGAGTGAAGATGTTGATGAATTAAGGATTGAAAATGTGCAAGAGGCTATAGTTTGTTTAGAAGATTACAAGCATGAAGTACAGGATCTATTGGAAGAACTGAACCTTGGCACTAATCAAAAGCCAAGGGTGACCTACATTAGCTTATTATTAAAACTTAATTTGAAGAAGGAAGGAATATAGCTATTAAAAAACTTTAAAGATTGTTTTACTTGGGACTACACAGAAATGCCAGGATTGAATAGAGAGGTAGTTGAGCACTGGCTCCCTATAAAGCCTGAATTTCACCCATTCCAGCAACCTCTAAGGACAATGTCAAAAGAGGTGGAATTGAAGGTTAAAGTTGAGATTGAAAAGCTTCTTAAGGTTGGCTTTATAAGGCCAACCAAGTATACTAAGTGGATTTCTAATATTGTGCCTATCACGAAAAAGAATAGAAAGTTGAGGGTGTGTGCTAATTTTAGAGACTTAAATTTAGCCACACCTAAAGATGTGTATGTTATGGTTGTAGCTGACATGTTAATTGATGTTGCTGCCACAAATGAGTTGTTATCATTTATGGATGGCTTTTCAAGTTATAATTAAATTTTCATTAGTAGAGAAGACATTTCCAAGACTGCCATCAGGTGCCCTGGTGCTATTAGGACATTTGAATGGTTGGTCATACCATTTCGATTGAAAAATATAGGCACTGCATACCAGAGGGCTATGAATGTAATTTTTCATAACATGATTGGCCACTACATTTACATTAATGATATTGTGGTAAAATTCAAAAAAATCCACTGATTATATTTCACATTTGAAGAAGAATTTTGAAAGAATGAGAATTTATCAGTTAAAGCTTAGTCCTCTTAAATGTGCTTTTGGTTTACAGGAAAGGAATTTCTTAGGATTTTTGGAGCATCAAAGAGGTTTTGAGGTAGATAAAAATAAAGCAAAGGTAGTGCTTAAAGCCAGGCCACCTCAAACTAAACAGGAGTTATAGAGGTTCTTAGAGCAAGTAAATTACCTTAGAAGGTTCATTTCTAATCTTGCTGGTAAAATGAAGGAATTTTCTTACCTTTTAAAACTAAAACAGGAAGCTAATTTTAAATGGGAGGAGAGGCATTAAGTTGCCTTTGATAAAATTAAGCAATATTTATTTAAACTACCTGTTTAAGTCCCTCCCAGAGAGGGGGTTCCTTTAAAGCTATATGTCTCTATTGCAAAAGAATATATTGGGTGCTTGTTAGCTTAAAATAATTTAGTAGGTTGTGAGCAAGCTACCTATTATTTGAGTAAGATTTATCTCCTACCGAGGGGAAATATTTATAGATTTATCTCCTACCGAGGGGAAATATTTACATGTTGAGAAATTATATCTAGCCTTGTATTTTGCATGCATTAAATTGAGGCATTATCTGCTCAAACATAGAGTATATGTAATTTCTTAAATTGACCCAATGCAATACATGTTGAACAGGCTTGTGCTATCTGAAAATATTGGAAAATGGTTGTTGGGCTTGATTGAATTCACTTTAGTGTATTTTCCTTGGAAGTCAGTGAAAGGCAAAGCATTAGCTAACTTTTTGGCATATCATCCTACCTTAGTAACTATTGAGGAGAAAGAGGGTGAACTTCTGGTATGCAAGACTGATATCCAACCATGGATACTCAAGTTTGATGGGTCCTCTATAGATAAATTAGTTGGAGAAGGAGTTGTAATTATTTTACCTGCTAGAACTAAAACAACACTTAGCTTCAACTTAGATTTTGAATGTTCCAACAACCAAGCTGAATATGAGGCCTTAATTATAGGCCTTCAGATTCTTTAAGATCTTGGTACAAAAGAGGTATTGGTAATTAGTGATTCCCAACTTGTCCTTAAACAGTTGATGGGAGAGTATAAATGTACAACTATCTTTTTAGCACTTTATTTTGCATCAGCTGTTTAGTTGGTTGAAAATTTTGATAACGTATCCTATATGCATGTGCCTAAAGAATTTAATTAGGAAGCTAATGAATTATCCTAGGTTGCTTCTAGTATTAGGATGTCTGAAGACCTAACCTATAAATTTGTTTTTGTGCAGAAAAGGATTTATCCTTTGATTCTAGAAAAAAGGATGCAAGTAGAAACATTTAGTTCTGATTTGAATATGGCTAGAGAGTGGCGAACAGATCTCAAAATCTATCTTGAAAATTCTGCAAGGAAGGTGCCATTCAAAGTCAAAGTTTAAGCCTTGAACTATACTTTGCTAAAAGGAGAGTTATTTAGAAAAACCTTTAATGGCTTGTTACTAAGGCGTGTAGCTTTTCTAGAAGCAATGGAGATTCTAAAGTAGGTATATGAAGGTGTTTGTGGAGCTCATCAAGCTGGAAGAAAAATAAGATGGTTGATTTATAGACATGGCTATTATTGGCCAACCATTCTCAAAGATTGCATCAACTATGCTAAACAATGTCAAAAATATGAAAGTATTCAAAGGGTACCAGCTGATGATTCATATCCAGTTGTTAAGCCATGGCCATTCAGAGGATGGGCTATTAATCTTTCTGGGGCATATTGTTTCAAGATATGGAATGGGAAGCACCTAGAAATGTAACGAAACTTTGGAGTTTTCTGGGATTTGCTGGTTACTACTAAAGATTTATGCAAGATTTTTCTATTATTACAAGACCATTAACTAATCTATTAAAGAAAAATGTACAATTTCAATGGACTGTCAAGTGCCAACGAAGTTTTGAGAAGTTGAAAGAAGAATTTACTATCACTCCAGTATTATCATTACCAACTCGAGATGGAGGATTTGTAGTGTACACCAATGCTTCAGGATAAGGATTAGGGTGCATTCTTATGCAAAATGGGAAGGTGATTGCATATGCTTCAAGATAGTTACGAACTCATGAAGCTAATTATCCTACTCATGACTTGGAGTTAGCCGCCATTGTCCATGCATTAAAGATTAGATTTGGAGACACTACCTATATGGAGAGACTTTTTCCATTTTCACGGACCACAAAAGTTTGAAGTACATTTCTACTTGTTAGCAGCATTGTAAGTTAAACCATCCATTGGGGATCAAATTAGAAGTGATCAAATGGAAGGTGTATACTTGAAGAAGATGAAGCAACATACCGCTCCTTATGCGATGCAATTAGGGAAGCAACATTTAGTTTGCAATTAGGGAGGATGGTATGTTGGTGATTGGTACTTATGTATGTGTTCCAAATGTTAGATAATTAAAAAAACAAATCATGAAGGAAGCACATACCGCTCCTTATGCGATGCATCCTGGAAGTACAAAAATGTATCGGGATTTGAAGCCTTTCTATTGGTGGCCAACAATGAAGAAGGATGTGGTAGAATATGTGGCTAAATGCTTGACATATAAACAAGTAAAAGCTGAGCATCAAGCACCGACGGGAAAAGTGCAATAATTGAAAATACCGAAATGGAAATGGGAGAGAATAACAATGGATTTTGTGATTGGATTGCCTAGAACTTTTCAGAGACATGACGTGGTGTGGGTGATAGTTGACCGACTCACCAAATTCGTCCACTTTTTGCCTATATAACAAATGGATTCTTTAGACAAGCTAGCAACTTTATATGTTTCTGAGATGGTAAGGTTGCATGGAGTGCCATTGTCCATAGTGTCGGATAAAGATCCAAGGTTCACATCACATTTTTGGGGAAGTCTATAAGAAGCATTAGGTACTAAATTGCATTTTAGTACTACTTTTCATCCTCAAACGGATGGGTAATCGGAGAGGACGGTACAGACTTTGGAAGACATGATGAGAGCTTGTACTTTGGAGTTCAAAGATAGCTGGGATGATCATTTTCCATTACTAGAATTTGCCTATAACAACAATTTTCACTCTAGCATTAGAATGGCACCCTATGAAGCCTTGTATGGGAGGAAATGTCGAAGTCCAATTTGTTGGGATATTGAAGGTTTGAGACAAATTGAAGGACAGGACTTGATACAAGAAACTGTGGAAAACGTTCAAATAGTTAAAAAATGCTTAAAGGTGGCCCAAGATCGCCAGAAGAGTTATACAGATATACATTACCGGGAAATGGAGTATAATGTTGGAGAGAAGGTTTTCTTGAAAGTGACCATGGAAGGGAATTTTACGATTTGGCAAGCATGGAAAGCTGAGTCCAAGGTATGTTGGACCATATGAAATCCTTGAGAGGATTGGACCACTAGCCTATAGATTAGGTCTTTCAAGAGAATTTTCATCCATTCATGATGTATTCTATGTGTCGATGCTACGGTAATATCGATCAGACCCTAGTCACGTCATACAAGAGCCATAAATTGAAATCTTCGAGAAGTTAACCTATGTGGAAGAACCAATTGAGATACTTGATCAGAAGGTAAAACAATTAAGAAATAAGGAGATTCCGATAGTGAAGGTGAAGTGGAGCCACCATTCACCGAAAGAAGCCACATGGGAAGTAGAAGAACATATTAAATAGAAATATCCTCATTTATTTCCAGAAGATGGTAGGTAGTTAATAATTTTGGGGATGAAATTCTTTCAAGGGGGAAGAAATATAACACACACCCTTTAGCACACGTATGTGTGACGTATGTATTACGTATAACATCTGTGATAGAGGACCTAGTATAAGTTAAACTTGATCATGTGGTTGTAGAGAGGGACCAAAGTGGAATTAAAATTTGGAGTTAGTTGTAACAATATAAAGTTATGGAGGTATTGTGTATTAGACCTATTTCATTAAGGGGCTAAGTGGATATTTGTGATAATATTTGAGTGTGTGTGTATATATACATATATATATATATATATATATATATATATATTATTATTGTTATTATATTAGTATTATCATTATTATTGTTGTAATTAATTAAGAGATATATATGTAATATAATAATATAATATTAGGTAATAATTATTTATTAAAGTAAAGAAGACTTTAGGGGCATTTTTAGAGAGAGTTGATTGGCTAATATATATGTATGTGTATTTAATTATTTATAAGTGTGTGTGAGTGAGTTTGTAGAGAATTTGGTGAGGAAGAAGAAGAGGGAGCTTGTGAGGGATTTTTGGAGAGCTTATGATCTTGTTTAAGCTAGAAATTGGGAGGTTAGAAGGTCTTTAATACATATTGAAGTCATATTGGTAAGTTTTCTTGTGTTTTGAGTCGTTTTGATTTGAGTTTTGTTGGTTGGATTCTCGAGTAGGAATTACTCTATTTTTTAGTCATCTTGTTCTTACCATATATTAAGTTTTACAACTCTGATTTGAGCATAGTTTAATGTTATGGAAACCTCAAAGAGTTCTCTACATTTCTTATGTTTTGTACTTGGCTTAATTTTGCCGTTAAGCTTGTCATATTAGGCTGGACATTTCAGAGCTCATAGTGATGCTTTGTTTTGGCCAAATGGATTCTAAAATCCATAATTAATTCCACACACAACCACATTGAGTAATTCCAATTGGAATTTGCTACAAACATATAACCCTAGCTTTGGTATCAATTTGGGGGTTTTTGGATTAGTGTGTGTCTCTTTAGGTTATTTTGAATTGGAGCATTAAATTGCACTTTGTCTGTTAGAATGAATTGTGATGTTTGTTTGTTGGGATTAGTAAATAATTGGGTGTAGGAAGTGGAAGAGGAAAAGACCCTACTCAATAAAGGGGAAAACATTGCTTGTGAAGGAGTAGAAGCTTTAAGGTAAGTAATTGTTAATACAATACTTACATATTTTAATTTTCATATAATTGTAATTATTTTGATTGTGTTGACTTATGTATGCTATTAAAGTGATAAGATTTATAAATATATGAATATTGGCACTTTGGGTGCAAGCCATTTAGAGTGGTATTGATTGTGAAATGAGTAATACACATGCATATTAATGATGAATATAGGTGTATAAGGGTTGTGAGAATATTGCATGGTTGATTGAGATTATATTATAATGAATTGTAAATATTGGTACCAATGTTGTGCAAACCATTTGATGTGGTATCAATGAATACGTATTGTTGTGACAATGGTGATTTTGATTCACTATGATGAATTATGAAGAGTGTATATATATATACATGTGCATTTTGATTGATGTGAATGGTGAGAAATGTGTGTGCGTGTGATAGTGGAGACTAAGCTGGGCAGAGAGCCTCCACTGATTATAATAACTAAGACTGAGCTGAATAGAGAGTCTCAGTAATGGCTATTTGATTGAGAATGAATTATGAGGAATATAGCCAATGAGGGTAAGTGTGAGGAAACTATATGAGGAAAGATAAATTCGGATACTAACTTGCATAACATGCATTATTGCATTATAATTGCATAAATGTTCAATGATGAGAATTGGTGTATATGAGGCACCATGAAATATTGCATTGCATATATATATGCATATATTGAAAGTGGATTGAATGTGAATTATTGATATTATATGTTGATGGATGGTTGGTGTGGATTAGTGTGCTTAGAATATATTGTTATGTTTTGATAAAGATTCATGTGCTTTGTTATCACTAGTCACGTCAAGGGCATTTTTTTCATTCCATATAAATGAATTAAGTCTAGGTGTCTTCATTAAATTTATAGCCCTTTGAGTTAGCTTTCTATAGCTTTTTGAATCACTTTAGAGAGAGTTATAGATGAAGGAGTGTCACATGTTTTGGTTAGGCTAAAACTAACTACTGGAGATCGCCAGCCCTTAGAATCAGATGACCACTGGAGAGCGCCAATGGTCTAGCACAGCCTCAGAGACTTGTTTTAACCATAACTTAAGCTATCAAACTCCAAATGAGGTATGGTTTGATGCTACGGAAACTTTAAAGAGTCCTCTACAAGTTCCATGTTTCGAGATTAGGTAGAATCTATTTTTAAGATTCTCTAATTGAGCTTGAAATTTTAGTGCTCACTTATACCTTTGTCATTTGGACTCCCATGCACAGTCTAAATGTTAAATTTTTGTATTTTTATGTGTTGAAATATATTCTATGTATTTTTCTTAATTAGTTCTTGAGAAGAACTATATGTATGGTTGTATTAATAATTGCTTATTGAGTCGCAAACTCATTCTTTTGTAATTGTGGTTTTTCAGGTTAATTAGCCTAACTTGAAGTACTTGTTTTGGACAAAGCTTAAAGCTTGGTATAGTTGAAAGCTCAGGTGGGACAACCACGTGCTTGATGACAACATTTCCATCAATCCATATAAGCATTAGCATTTTGGAATTTTTGTATTAAGTTCATGTTTGTTTTTGAATACATATATAAATTATATATACATTGTATAAATTAATACTTTAATATATAAAAAGTATCTTTTCATTTAAGAAAAATTTTATTTCATTAATCTGGATATGTGTATGATTTATAATTGGATACTTGTATGTGGTACCTAGAGGGTGCTACACTAACCACCTGATTGTATGCCCCCAAGGCTATATATACAACCAAGCGATGTCCCTAAGACAGTTGCTATATAATATTTCTGAAAACACCAGTCATCATGGTGCAATTTAATGGGTACATAATATGAGTGTATAGTTTTATTCATAACCAAATCATTCACATTTTTCAAACTGCTATTGAAACATACTTGATAAATCATAAAGCTAACAGTTGTGTAAATTTGAAACATAATCATTATATCAATATATTAACCATGTATTTGCTTAGAATTACTTTTGCTATATCACAATAGTTATATTCTACATGTTCCTAAATTTCCAATATAAAAGCTAAGAAACTTAAATGATCATACTTTTTAAACTAACATTCAAATAAATTATATTTGTAAGGAAACATCAGATTTCTTTCATGGCAAACCTTTCTCCCAAACTATAAAACATATTCTTTCATATATATATATATGGTTTTAAAGTAGTTTTATATACATATCCACTCACCTGAACCTACTGAATCGAAACTTAGTTGGCTAGCTTTGTTCTAGCCTCTACGGCTCCAATTTGATCCGATCCTAATATTCGTAAATAAAATCATCAGAATACAAGCTTAAAACTTATTTTTATTCAACTTAAGTTGATCTACGGCTAAATGATGAGGTTTAGGACCCGAAAAATGGTCCAAAAACACTCAAAACAGGGTTTTTTTGTGTTGCAGAACCCATAAAGGCGCCTTCTCTATGCACAGAGGAAAGAAAGAAAGAAAATGAAGTTGATTGCTACTTCTTTTGCTAAAAAAGTAAAGAGAAGGGTTTTGCTAGAGTAGTAATTTTTCATAAAATATCTATTTTGACCCCTGAAATATGTTTTAGGTATAAATCAACCCTCATAACTTATTTATATAGCAAATAAGTCCATAACTCTTACTAGAACTTAGGGAAATCTAGAGCAGGATGTTACACTTCTCAAAGGAAAGGGAGGTGCCGCCCATGGCATTTCTATCCTCAAATGCAAAGCAGCCTCCTATCACAAACAATTTGGGAGTTGTAACTTTGTAGAAGAGTTGAGCATGAACAACAGTCCCTAAATATGAAAAGAGATACAACCACCTAGGTATATCAATGAAATTTTTATAAAGGAAAGTTGGTTTCTCTTTACGTTTGAAGGGTAAGAAATGACCATAGATTTCACCATAGGTCCTAGAACACACATGGGTAATCAAGGATGAATTTATGTTAAGTAGCTTATGAAGAGCAGGTGCTACTGAAGGAAAGTATGTGTAGAGAACAATGAAAATGTGGAATTTAAAAAATTTTCATTGCATGCAACATTTGCATCAAACACAAAACACTTCCAAGCCCATAGATCATATCACATGCACTCTTACATAGCTAAACATGATTATGAACATGGCATGTCAACACATCAACCAAATCATGCTTTCAAGAAGAAGACCTAACAACTAAGAGATATTGTAACACTTACATAGTCCTTAGTTGGTAGCACGCTCGAAATGTTTTGGTTGATAATGATCTACAAGCTTGAGCTCCCCAAGTGTGAAGCCTCTAGCTTGAAACACACGGTTGGTAATGGAAGATTCTCCAAGTGAGGTGTTGTTCAATCCACAAGCCCTTCTTTATATTGACCTAAGTGCTTGTATCAAACTCCACCAAACAAGGACATATAGGACTTGTAAAAACCTTCTATGGATGATGGATTTAGAAGAAAGAACACAACACTT
>CATIWO010135776.1:0-15577 GCA_949673435.1 Macaranga tanarius | reverse complement strand
ACTCCTTTTACTTTATATTGCTATAACCAATTCCAAACTCACCTTTCCAATTTAGTCACTCCCTACAACCACATGCTTCAAGTTCAATTTATACTAGGTCCACTAACACACATGCGATACACAATACATATGTCACTCACATGTGTGCTAAATGGTGGGTGTTACACTTAACCTTGATTTTTATAGTCAATATTTAAGAAAACAATTTTTTTTTTTTTAAAAAAAAGATTATAATGATATAACACCTTTCAAATTGGTCAAGATAAAAATAGGGGATAATGACACCGTAAGTCCTAAAAGTATGGTCGATTTCATAATTTAATCCTAAAAGTGAATTTATTAACAATTGAATTCTATAAAAATTTAAAATTATCACTGTTAGTCCTAATCTATTTACTCTAATGGTTTGTGCTGACATGGTATATATATCAACCTATTTTTACACCTCAGCTGCTACGTTACCCCATTTTTTATACCTCATCTTCCACATCACCTATCTTCCACGTCACCCTTCTTCTTCTTTCTAATAACAAACATTAAAAGGAAAAAAATATTGTTATTTCCTTGAATTTCATTTCCCTTTTCTAGTTGTTTATAATTCTTCATACTCAAGTTTTAGAATTTAAAAATAAACCAAGCAAAAAGAAAACACCATAAAGTTAAATCCATAACCCACGACCTCTTGAACTTGAGTAATCCGTGCAAATTAAATCTCAGTGATTCAAGTTTCCCTAATATCAATAATAACAACAACAAGAAAAGATCATTAATTTTATAATTTCAAATTTGAATTCAATAAGAGAAATTAAACATTACCAACAAAAATCAAACACAGAACTGGAAACATTTCTCATCCATGCGTGTTCTTTGTTTATACCCAACATACACTTAGCCATGAAAAAAGAATTTTCTCGCAACTATTTCATTACTCAAAGTATACCAATTTCACTTCTAAGTTAGAATTACAGTGCTAGAAATTAAAGTTCTTTATTTGGTGCTATACAGAGTCGTGCCCAGAAAAGAAGAGCAGGTAGTGGGTAGAGTGAGACTCAAGATGAAAGGAAAAGTTTGATGATTATGACAATGGTGACGGTAAAGATGAGGGTGCTGAGTTTTTGGCTTGGAGAAGATTTGTGGGAGAGAAAAAGAGAAAGATTTTGATAGAGATCCTGAATTTGTTGAAATTCTTGGGGATTGTCTTAATAACCCACAAAAAGCTCGATATAAAGTAAGAGTTTTATTTTAGGTTTTAGTTTTATTTGTGTATTGTTTTCAGTTATGTATTATTGTAACAGCCCCAGCCAACCCGCCTGTGATATTGTCCGCTTTGGCCACAAGACACCCAGCAAGGGCCCTCACGGGTTTAAAATGCGTCACAGTGAGAAGGTATCCACTCCCATATAAAGAAGGCTTCGTTCTCCCTCCCAACCGATGTGGGATAGCACACGGCCATCACTCCCCCAAGGGGCCCCAGCGTCCCCACTAGCACACCGATTCGGGCCCTAGGCTCTGATACCAACTGTCACAGCCCCACTTCTACTGCATAACTAGTTTTTTGTGAACGTTGGCGTAACAATTCCTCCCTCTTTCACTAGAACTAGAAGCTTGTCCTTAAGGTCCAAGTTCATGGATCTTTCATGTAATATTTGAGTAATCTCCCTCTAGCAACAACAGTTGATCGAGGGCCTCGACAACTATGGCATGTGGTAAATTTTTCATCACAATTAAAACAGATATTTTGAGTTCGGTTCTTTAACGAGCTAATTGCTCATCTTGCATACGAGTAAGACTGATAGCTTCTTTCAGGATTTTTAGTTTAAACATTTTGATGCCATCAGCTATATCAGTCTTAAATCCTCCCATGAATGTCCCCACAAGCGCCTTTACGTTTATCCTTGAACTCGATTCCCAAGCCTTTCAAACTCTTTTTGGTAATCATAAAGGCACTCAACCTGCTTAACCCGTGACAAATTGATAATCCCTCATCAAAATCCTTACGTTCGATAGGATCAAACCTTGCCCATAATTCTTGAAAAATTGCCCATGTTACTTCTTTGCCTTCTTCGCGAAAAGCACGACACAATTATTGCCACCATTGGTTGGCCTCACCTACAAGATGGAAGGAGGCCAATGAAACTTTTTGTGATTCAAGGGTACCTTAATACTCAAAGAACTGATCAACACGTGTGAACCATTCCATCGGGTCATCACCCGAATACTTGGGGAATTCGAGTTTAGCCAATTTAGAAGAGAACATTGGTCGTTTGCCTTCTGTATGATCATGAGCTCGCTCATTGGAGGATTGCCCGCTGTGTTCATTGAGGTTGCCAGAGGTAGTCTCCTTCCTTGTAATCAGAATGTTGAACATTTTGCTAACAACAACTTCGAGCTGTCGTAGTTTATTGTTGACCCCCAACTCCATTCGACTCAAGTTAGTTTGCAGATCCCCAAGACCAGCTTCCAAGTTCTCTATTCTCTCTTTTGTTGGTAGTCATGTTTTTGTAGATCTGATACCAATTGTTAGGTTCCAGTCAGAGCTAAGAGAATTTCAAGATAGAATTCTACTTGGGGTGAGAATTAAACTGCATAGATTTTATTGAATTTTCACTTTCCTCTCTCTACAACAATGATGAAGTTTAAATAAAAATAGGACTCAACCACTTTTCTAAACAAAAAAATTCAACATTTAAAACTCAATCACTCAACCATTACTAGCCACTACATAGCTAGAAAACATTCAAATAACCAAATAACCAAAATACTGTCCAACTATTAATTTATTGAAGTAAATAAATATCAGACTTAACAAAGTAAAATTTTTTTTAAAATAAACTTAACAAAATGCATGACATGTAGAGCCTTCACTTCCACTGCATTATAACTATTGATATACATAATAAAAATTAATTTAATAATATTTAATTTCATTTATGTAGATGTACATAAATATAAATATATAATGAAAAATGACTAATGGATATAAGATTAATAGTGACAATCATATTTTCATATCATACCCTTTTTAAGCCATATAAACCTTAATCGAATTTAGCCATCAGTTACAACTCTTTTTTTTTTTTCTTTTATGTTAAATGTAATAATTTTTTTTATGTTATTATTATTTTTTTTAAAAATAACATCATTATTGCATATGCTAAAACTTTCCTTTTTAATTAGGAGAAGAATATAGATGAACGTCATTCAATTTAGCAGTTTATGCCATTAACGCCATCAAAATAAATTCCTGTAAATTTAAAGTCCTATGAAACTCTTGCATTTACATTACTCTTAAAGTTAAAAATAACTCCAAACCTAAAAGCAACCATAAAATCCCCTCCTATGTTCTTTCATCAAACCACAAGCAAATTCCTGAAAAATACTTAGTTATTAGTAGACTCCTGATGTCACCAGCATTTCTATCAATGAAGCATCACATGCACCTTGTGCTCTCTATTGTTGTAGGCATAGCAGCTTTGGCTCCAATGGGACTGTCACAACTGGAACCAATTCCAGGATCACTACCTGAAGTACCATTTCCAGGGCTAGCACCGGGGCAGCCTGGAAGTAGAGCATGTTGGTCGAGTGTACTCAAAATTGAGGGATGCTTTGTTGAAGTTATGAAGGCACTCAGTAAGGGCCACATTGGTGAAATTGGCACTGCTTGTTGCCATGCTGTCTTATTAATTCCAGACACTTGTTGGCCTCAAATGTTCCCTTTGCACCCTTTCTTAGCACCTCTACTCAAGAATTTCTGTAATGGAGCAGTACTTCATGCACCTGCCCCTACCCCTACCCTATTTTAGTTTTTTACTTTGGTGTCAGGAATAATTTTATTTAGATTTAAGTTTTTTTTTTTTTTTTTTTTTTTTTTTTTTTTTTTTTTTTTTTTTTTTTTTTTCATTTCATTTCATAGCTAATTTAAGTGTTATAATACTTTTTCTTAGTACTTTGCTTATTTGCTTATTTATAAAATATATAATATGAATATTTGATAGAAAAATATTATTTTACAATAAAATCAAAATAAATAAACAAAATCATTATGCATTTTTAATTTATTATAATGTAAATTTAATTCATACATCGTAGCTTCCGGTATATGATAATTATATAAATATCTACTAATTGAAATTGAATCGGGTTAAATATATCGGTGGTTACTAAATTTTGTACTTATTTCATTTTGGGTACTAAATTTTAATTTGGTTTATAGAGTTAACTCAACTTTAATATTATTTTATCCGGTGGTCACCCGGTGCTGGAAGCCGAATATTCTGAGAATATTCCGGTTGTTAAATATATTGGCAGTCATCAAACTTTGCACTTGTTTTATTTTGGATACTAAACTTTAATTGATTTCATTTCAGTTACTAAATTCTCAGAATATTCGGTTTCCGGTATCGGGTGACCACCGAATAAAATAAAATTAAAGTTGGGTTACCTCTATAAACCAAATTAAAGTTTAATACTCAAAAAGAAACAAGTACAAAGTTTAGTGACCACTGGTATATTTAACCCAAATCGAATCGAACAAATTTTGTAAAAGGATACAACTCTTCCGATCTCTATATCTTTTATATATAAGTCACGAAATTAAAATTCTACTTAAAGAATTTGAACTTTTAATCGTTCAAATCAACAAATTTAATAAAAAACAAATATAACTTTTAAAAAACTTTAACAGATACCACATGTTATAAGCAAATCTAAACTTGAGTTCACCGCAACAGAAAACATGCTACGACAACAACAACTAGTGATAATAATCAGGTATAAGAAATTCAAACTGCTTATTATTGTTAGGCGAAGATATTTGGATTTTTGTGGTCATTAGATTTAGCTAATTGTTATTGGCAATAGGTAACACACATAGTACTTGCTGAAATTTTTATACCATAGATGGTAGAGGATGACATAAATTAGGAATTAAATTCAGATTATTTTGTCTTCTGATAGTAACTCCAGAGGCCTCAGTCATGTCAAGATCGTCTGGCTGCATGCCATCAGGGAGCTTCCAATCAAAATAGTAGAGCAAATTTGCAAGCGGAAGCTCCACATTGGCCATGCCGAATGTTATGCCAGGACACATCCTCCTTCCAGCACCAAATGGTATGAACTCAAAATTAGTCCCTTTGTAATCAATTGTTCCATCAGAAAATCTTTCAGGAATGAAACTCTCAGCTTCGTTCCAGTACCTTGGATCTCTTCCGATCGTCCATGCATTCACAATCACTTTAGACTTTATGGGTATTCGATATCCATGGATCTCGCATTCCTCTCGAGATTCTCTTGGAAGTATCAGAGCAACAGGTGGGTGTAATCGTAGAGTTTCCTTGATCACCAGTTTCAAGTAATTTAATTCTTCAATATCTGCTTCATCAACGTATCCTTTCTTGCCAAATACTTGTCTAACCTCTGCTTGTGCCTTTTCCATGACTCTTGGATTTTTAATCATTTCTGACATTGCCCATTCTATAGCGGTAGATGAAGTCTCACTGCCAGCAACAAATATGTCCTGAAACAGAAAATAGAAAAGTCTTTTAATTAATTGGGCGGTCAAAATGATGGTTAAAGTATATTTTTTTATCGTATAATGACTTTTAGTGTCTCTCAGAATTTCCTTGTCTAATATTTATTTTCATTTCTCTCTCTTTAGAGCGAACGCCCCAGTCCAACAACCAATGAGCATGTGGTTTGGTGAGAAGGACAATATCTATTCATGATAAATTTACTATGAAGTAAATCAATATCTATCCCATGGTTCAAAAAAAAAAAAAAAAATCAATATCTATCCCTCATAATTAAATTGTACTCTTTTGGCCTCTTGTCAAATTATTGGAGTAATTTGCACTCATCGTGCTAAAACATGTTAACCATATT
Source organism: Macaranga tanarius (assembly GCA_949673435.1). Taxonomy (NCBI): domain Eukaryota; kingdom Viridiplantae; phylum Streptophyta; class Magnoliopsida; order Malpighiales; family Euphorbiaceae; genus Macaranga; species Macaranga tanarius. The sequence goes on along the minus strand of CATIWO010135776.1, from coordinate 9,697 downwards.
TTATTATTGTTTTGAATATTTAATTTATCATTTGAAATTTTTAAAAGTCATTTGAATATTTCAATAGAATTAATGGTTTGAATATTTCACTTAAATTGCTTTGAATATTTTTGAAAAAAGTATTTTAATTTAAAATTATTTGATCAAAATTAAATAAAAAAAATATTGATGTGATATTTTTTATACCAGCAGAAATAGTTCATTTTTTAATTCAGGTAAAAATTAATCTACAAATTAACTACAATAGAAATCAAACTCTGGATTTATAAAATTGTTAACTCCCAAGTTCAAACCCAAGTGAGACCAAATCAACAAAAGAAAAAGAAAGTTGTGCGTAAATCAAGTAAAAATCGTTTGGGAAGATAAAGTCAGACTTACCAGGATGACTCCTTTAACGTATTCAATTGTGAAAGTGAAGCCAAGATTATCCTGCTCCTGAAGATTCAAAAGAACATCTACAAGATCATCATCACATTCTTTATCAGAAATCTTATCTGTGGATGCTTTTCGTTTTAGTTTGTGATCATTAATGATAGTTTCAAGGATCTTGTCAGCTTCCTGATGCAATTTTTCCATTCTGGCTTTCATGCCACCAACATTATGCATCAATTTAATGGAAGGGAACAAATCAGCAATACTAAAACCTGCAGCAACTTCAATTATGCCCTTAACATGTGGGACAAATGCTTCTTGCTCTTTATCTGTCTTACCAAAGACAGCCCTTGAAACCACCTTATACGTGTAAGAAAATAGCAACTCACTGATATCAACCATGGATCCTTCCCCAGAAGAAATTGATCTCATAACATTCAACACCTCTTCTTCTCTGATTGACCTGAATGATTGAACACGTTTAGCACTTAGTACCTCCATCATGCAAATCTTCCTTATCTGTCTCCACAACTCACCATATGGTGCGAAAACAAGGTCTGAAGAATTATACGTGATGATACTTGCGGAAAGGCTGAAGGGTCTAGAGGCAAAAATGATATCATGGGTTTTCATGATCTCTTTAGCAACTTCTGGGGAAGAAACGATTATGGTGTCAACTTCACCAAGTTGGAGATGCATTAAGGGTCCAAATTTCTTGGCAAGGGCATGAAATTTATGATGGGGTAGAAAGCCAATTAAGTTGTGAATGTTTCCTATTAGGGGTAGCTTCCATGGCCCTGGAGGCAACTTTCTGGTGCTTGATCTTTTCATGATCAAGCACACCATGAACAGAGAGAGAAAAAGTGTGAAAAGTACAGGCAAGGAAACAAATTCAAGCTCCATTTTTTTATTATGTGCTAATTGGCAAATTAGGTTCAAATTTATGGAGGCTATTGCATGGAGTGTCTTGCTGATAAAAAAATTTGAAATTTATCTTCTTCTTTGAGGGATCTTAGTCCAAGCTTACTATATTAATCGGGTGATAATAGGTGTGGACTAGAAGACGAAAAAATTTTGAGGATTTTTCTTTTTTGTCTATACTTTTTTTGTGTGTTATATGATAGGAAGGGCCAAAAAAAAAAAAAAAAAAAAAAAAAAAAAAGCAATGCTACTTACGACATCAAACTTTACCAACATTAATTCTATTCTCTTATATATATATATATATATATATATATATTTTTTTTTTTTTTGGGTCCTACTCTCTTCCTTTTATTTTATTAATGTGACTATTTTTTTTTTTGACGATAAAAATAATTTCATTCATTCAAACCAGCAATACATCGATAAAAACATTAATATAAATCCGCTAAAACCCATTAAAGGATGAAACTATAAAATATTCACATCTCCAAGGTTAATAGCATAATAAATCGGCTAAAAGTCTACACATTTAAAAATTCTATAATAAGTAGAATACCTATGACTTCAGTGCTGCAACATACTGAAGACCATAATCGGATCTGATATTTCTGTTGAATCGAATATGTTTTGTTTGTCTGAATTGCCCACATAAAACCAAACGCCGCAACAAGACGGCGAAAACCAAATGCTGCAATAAGACGGCGAAAACTAAACGCCGCAATAAGAAGGTGAAACCATAAAAATAAAAAAAATAAACTTAGATCTATATGAAAAACTCACTTATTTTAGAATTAAATTGATAAAAAAAAGATGTGTATAAAGGGGTGATTTTAGGCCAAAAAATGTCAAAAATTATCTCTCTCTGCTAACAAAGATGAAAAGTAAGAAGAAGAAAAGTTTGAGAGAAAATGAGAGAGGGAAGCTAGGGTTTTTTTTTTTTTTTTTATATATATTCTTTTTGAAATACAATATAATGCATTAATGTGACTATCTTAAAAATTAGGATTAATTATTATAACATCTCAAAGGTTTGACTAATTACACTACTAGATCCCTATGTTTTTAGTAATTAATTTAAACATCCCTAAGGTTTTGCTCCGTTAAATATTACATCCTAGCCGTTTAATTTACCATTAAATGGACCAATTTGAAAAACTATATATTTTGTTTAGTCCCTAAAGTTATAATATAATTTTAAATTCATTCAATTTTTTATTAAATTAATATATTTTTAATTTATTACATTTTTATTGTAATAATAATTATAATATCTAAATAATTTTTATTTTTAATATAAAAATAAATTTAAAATATATTAATTTAGAATTCACACTACTCCAATATGACTATATAATTGCTATTGGATTTATCATATATTGACATAGATTTAATTATTAAATCTCATTAAAACTATTTTAGTATATATATATATATGGATAATTATACGTATCCACCGGGTGGACAGTTACAGTGCTGTCCACCGGGTGGATAATTACTATTTGGCCCCCCATTTTACATGGGGTATTAAAATTTTAGGAATAAAATTATAATTTTGTATGATAAATTACATTTTAATATCAAAAATACAAGGATCAAATCGTAATTATCCCCTCGGGGACGCAATGTTGGTGTCCACCCGGGGACACCAATCATTTTTGTATATATATATACACACACCTTGTAAATAACATACACTCTGGCTGTTTCTTCTTTGGAATTAGAATAATTGCTGTCTCATTCAATCCATCAGGAAGATCCCTGGTCAGATGAGATGGGATTTAGATATCCTTAATGAATCAAACAAGGTGATTTCGAAAATGTTAACCAATCGGCTCAAACATATTATGCCAGTAGTGGTTTCTGAAGCTCAAAGTGTCTTTGTTCCAGGGAGGGCAATCACTGATAACATCTTAATTTCGGCTGAAATTATGCATTTTATGAAGAGGAAACATCAAGGTAAGGAAGGGGTAGCAGCTTTGAAGCTAGACATGTCTAAAGCTTATGATCACGTTGAATGGACCTATTTGAAGGAGATGATGCTAAAAATGGGGTTTAATTCTCGGTGGGTTAATTTAGTAATGAAATGTGTGACAACTATTCGCTATAAAGTTTTCAGGGGAACAGGGAGATTGGTCCGATTTTTCCTCAGAGAGGTCTTCGACAAGGCGATCCTCTCTCGCCGTGTTTGTTTTTGTTGTGCGCTGAAGGCTTAAGCTTTTTTATTCAAAAAAAGAAATTGATGGGCAGTATTTATGGAGTGCATATTGCCATAGGTGCTCCATTTATATCCCACTGGTGCTTTGCTGATGATTATTTTCTTTTCTTCAAGGCTAATATAAAAGAGGCAACTTGTGTCCAGAACATTCTTTCTACTTATAGTGAAGCCTCGAGCCAGGTGGTTAATTACAGCAAATCCTCTATTTCTTTCAGTGCTAACACAGATTTAGCCAAAAGGCATCAGACTTTATCTAGGTCTCCCCTTTTCCATTGGGAGGAATAAAAATTCCCTCTTTAAGTATGTGAGAGACAAGGTCTTGAGTAAGCTTTAAGGCTGGAATAGAAAGTTAATTTCTAGAGAAAGGAAGGAAATTCTACTTAAAACTGTTGCTCAAGTCGTTCCCAACTACATTATGAATGTGTATATGCTTCCTAAAGACCTATGAAGAGATCTTGAGCTGATGATGAATTCTTTCTGGTGGAATACTAAAAAGTCGGGCAATAGAGGAATTAATTGGATGCACTGGGACCTTCTATGCCTTCCAAAAGAACATGGTGGTATTGGTTTTAAGCAGCTTCATGCTTTTAATTTAGCAATGATTGGTAAACAGGGATGGTGCTTTCTCACTAATCCTAATTCCTTAGTGTCTAAGCTTTACCAAGCTCGCTACTTTGCTGGTAAGTCCTTCCTGGATTCCTCATAACCCAAGTTATGCTTAGCGAAGCCTTATGGTAGCTAAAGATCTTATTTTGAAAGGTTATAGACTTCAGGTTGGTAGTGGTTATGAGATTCATATATTGGAGGACCCCTAGTTACCAGGTATGTAAAATTGGTGTATCTCTTCCAATCTGCCTAAAGGTTTGCGCAATTCTTCAGTCCAAAGTCTTATGATCCTTGGTCAGATGAGATGGTTTTTAGATATTTTTAATGACTTATTTAATAATAGAGACAAGCAGTTATATTTGCAAATTCCGCTAAGTTATAGAAGAGATGAGGATTGATGGTTTTGGCTTCCTGATACTAATGGAGTGTACACTATGAAAAGCTGCTATAAAATGATTCATTCCCATAATGCTCCAAATGACTCTTCCTTCTGGTGTAAACTTTGGAAAGTCAATGTCCCCAGTAACATTCGTAACTTTGCTTAGCGAGCTGTTCAAGGTGTTTTGCCTACTGCTGACAATCTTATTGCCCGAAAGGTTGAGATTTCTAGCCTCTGTCCAGTTTGTAATAGCTCTTCGAAATCTATTTATCATATCTTAATTAGTTGTAATTTTGCTAAGTCCTGCTGGATTGCTTCTCTTATTGGGTTTCAGGGTCAGTATGATTGTTTTAAAGATTAGTTGAATCATACGTTGAATTCTTGCTCTAAAGAAGAGAGTGAATTGGCTGGAGTATATGGCATCATCGTAATGATATAGTTTGGAACAGAAAAAGTACTACCCACAGTAAGATTTTGAATCAAGCGGGGCAGTACTTGTACCAGTATCAGCATGCTCAACGTAATGTCATGTTTGGGAATGACTTAGTGTCAGATGTTCATAATGGCAGTCTTCGCTGGATCTGTCCTCGGGTGAATTGGCTTAAGCTGAACATTGACGCAGCTCTTTTTCCACAAAGGAATAAAATCTGTATTGGTGCTGTGCTCAGGTCTGATCAAGGTTTGTTTAAAGCTGCTTTTTTTTTGTTCATATTGTGGGATCATTTGCTCCTCGTGAGGCAAAAGCAGTAGGCATCAAGGAAGCTCTCAGCTGGATCTATGGGCAGGGTCTGAAATAAATTGTCGTCGAAATGGACTCACAACAGGTTTTTTGAGCTCCCACCAGTAATTTCAGCAGTCCAAATGGCTTTGGCCTTATTATAAACGATTGTCTGTCTTTGTCAAATTCCATTCAGCAAGTGGAATTTTCTTTTGTTAGAAGATCTGCGAACTCTGCTGCCCACCTTGTGGCTAGGGTAGGAGGTTCTATGTTAGGTCATAGGGAGTGGTTTGAAAATTCTCCTTCTTGGTTATGTAATGAGCTGATTCTTGCTTCTTCTTAATGAAAGCTTTTTTTCCTCAATATATATATATATATATACACACATGTTGTTTACAAGTTTTTCGAGAGTTATAATCAAATTTCATTAAAAAAATTTATTTTAGCATGGCAAACCTCATTCGAGGTGTAGTGCCAATCATAAAAATTAAGTTTATATTAATATGGTAAACTCAAATTGATGGGCATCGATTATATAAATTGCATCAGTACAGTACCAATTATAAAATTAAGTATATGCTAGTTCGATAAATTATAATCAATGCAATATAGATTACATAAGTAGTATTAGTACGGTAACAATTAGTAAAATTGAGTTTATATCAATACGATAAATCCTAATTAATATAGTGTCGATTAGCTATTCCTATTGGAGTAGTGTCAATTAGCTATTCCTATTGGAGTAGTGCCAATTCTAAATCAATATTTTTTAAATTTGTTTTTTGTTAAAAATAAAAATTATTTAGTTATTATAATTATTATTTCAATAAAAATACAATAAATTAAAAAATCAATATTAATTAAATAAAAAATTGAATGAATTCAAAACTATATTATAAGTATAAGGATCAAGTAGAACTTTTAGTTTTTTCATATTGGTCCATTTAATGGTAAAGTAAATAATATGGATGTAATAGTTTAACATAGCAAAATCTTAAGGATGTTATAGTAATTACTAAAAACTCAGGGACGTAATGGTTTAATAGGTCAAACCTCAGGGATGCTACAGTAATTAAACCTAAAAATTATGAAATGTTAGATTTCTTATGCTACAATACTATATAAACCAATTAAATATTACTATAATAAAAATCAAAGGTAAATAGATTGAAAAAAGTATTACAAATAAATGGTTGACTGATTATTTTAATTAGTTATTAAAATATTATTTGGTCAAAAAAGTTATTAAAATATTATTCAATATAATAATTTATTATACTTTTTGCTGTTATTCAGCTAAAAATTTAAAAAATACTAAAAAAATTTAGATCCTTCTCTCTCTCTTTTTTTTCTTGTATAAATTGTAGCTTGTGGACTGCTAGTTAGTCTCATCGTCACAAAAATTCGTGCTAAATAAAATATTATAATATTATAATTTAATAAATTATTGATAATTTTAGTAAAAATAATTATTTGTTCAAAAGGTTAAAATGCTGATTTTATATATATATAATATTTAATTTAAATTTATAAAAGAATTATTTACAAAAAAGTACATATATCTTAGCACTTTTTAAAATTTAAGAATATATTTTTAATTTTTCAATTTTATACATAATTTTTTATTTTTTAATTTCATGCACCGACTTTGCTAATATGGTTATTAAAAAAATTTGACTCGATCCACATAGACACCATATCAAAATGTATCGTTTTAATTATTTATAAAATAATACATAAACTTTGATATTTTTTTAATTTAATCATGACCTATTAATTTTTTGAAAAATTGATGCATGTATGTATATATTTTTTTTGTTCAATGTATATTTTTTTAACCGTTAAGCAATAAAAGTTTAAATTAAATTTTTTAATTAGAAAATTATTTATTTTGTTAATTATTATTTTAATTTAATTGTTACATACAAATTAAAATTTATTTTATTATTTTGAGTTAAATTATTATTTAAAAATAATTAAGTAGTTCAAATTTTCAATTTTATTTAATTAAAATAACATTAAATAGTAATTTTTATATTATTTATTAAATTTAAATTTTTATATAATTATAAAATTATAAGATTTTTAAAATGTTATAAAAATTAATTAAGTTCTAAAATATTAAATGATATATTTTAAAATAAAATTTTAACAAATATTAAATTTTTTTTAATAAATTTTATATATGCAGTAACGTTATTTCTTCAGATAGTTAAAAAAAAATTTAGGAGTCAATTTTTTTAAAATTTATATTTGAGTTATTTCACTTTTACAAGATATCATCTGATATACTTAAATTATTTTCTAAAATTTAGCATGACAATTAAAATATTAAATTTCACTTTAGTTAAATGTTTAAATTTATAAATTGTAGTTATTTAAATAAATAAAAATTATATATATATATATATATATATATATATATATATATATATATATATATATATAACTTTTTTATGTTTTAAAATTAGGTGACTAATTTCAAGTAAATAATCATTAAAAAATTTAAAAATTTAAATTATATAGAGTTATAAATTTATATTCAAAACATCTATAATTTTTAAAATTATTATATTGATAACTATTTACAAATTTAACAATTTATCAATATAATAATGGCAAATTTAATTTAATTTGTTAAATTACATATGTTTATTAAGCTTTAAAAATTAAAATAAAATTAGAAATATAAAAATTTAATTTTTTTTGCTAATATGTCATCATAAATGGTAGTTTGAACATTTTATAAATAATATAAAATTATTTTTATTTAGTTTTAATTAAATAATTTTTCGTACTAAAATTATCAAATATTAATTAAATCATAATATATCTTATAAAATTAAAATATAAAATTTTTTTATTGAAATCAGTAAATATATTCATACCAATTAAAGTACGTAGCTGGATCGAAAAGAGAATTATAAATAAATAATTCACTGATTATCTGATTATATTTATTTTAATTTTTACACAATTAAAAAAAAAATAAAACTCTCATTTTTCCGCGGTCTGGATTGTGTATTCAAAATTCAACTTGTCATTATTCACATATTATAATGTCATTATTGACATATAATATATCATTTTTGGCGCATTATATGATGTTAAATTTCAATATCATATAATTTGGGGTTGTTCATAACAAAAATCTAAATATAATGCGGATATTTTATATTTTTATTGTAATAAAAATATTTTAATTTAATTATTTATCAATTATAGTAAAAATAATTATTTGATTATTTAATTAAAACTAATCGTAGATCCGCTTATTGTAAATATGTTGATTATTCAAAATATTTTAGTTTAATTATTTATCAATTATAGTAAAAATAATTATTTGATTATTTAATTAAAACTAATTGTAGATCCGCTTATTGTGCGAACTGTAAATTTATATATATTTTATTTGATCTAAGTTATATAAAATAATTAAATAGTTTATTGAAAATGAAAATTCAACTCCTTTTTATATTATTTTATACTTGTTTATTCAACTCCTTTGAATATGAAAATTCAACTCCTTTGAAAATGAATATATATATATATAAATGTATCTTTCTATATTTTTAATTTTTTGAATTATGTATGAAATAAATAATTTAAATTACCATATCCTTTTCAATTTTGTAATCTATTATAAAATAAATCAAGAGTCAATGTAAATTTAGTTATATATAGTTATAATTTAAATGAGTTTAAAGTTATTTTTTGTTAAAATAATGAGTTACCTAAAACAAATTAATATTCATGCAAATATATATATCTTATATCACTGGAAACTAATATAACTTCTTCAAATTGTACACATGTTAAATTAGCTCATCTAGCCTGAAATATATAAATTAGTGAAACTAAAAATTTAAACAAAATAAAATTAAAAAGATATATTATCAATAAGAAATAAATTTGACTTGAAACTGCTTGGTATTTGTTGATACACAAAAAATATACCTCCAATGAGAGCTTAACATGTGGAAAGTAGATTCCTCTTGTTCACTGAGTCATTGACACTTTCGTCAAATGAGACATGGGATAAGACCCTCAAGGGCCACATAGGGAAGGAGCATCCACACTACTCAATGGGAACATAGTGATGGTAGACTTCAAGAAGCCCCTCTAGCACTACTAGAAAACATGATTTTACCGACGAATTTCGTCATTACCGACGGATTCTCGTCCATCGGCAAAATACTCGTCGCTAATTTTTACCGACGGATTTTTAAAATCCGTCGGTAAATTAGCGACGGAATTACCGACGGATTGGATTCCGTCGGAAATCCGTCGGCAATTTTGGGATTTTTTTTTATTAAATAAATAATAGTAGTATAATTATTTATTAGATTTTGAATATGATTATGACTGTTGTAAATTGTATAAACATTAATTATAATTTAAATAGAAATTATAATCGTATTAAAATAAATATAAATAAATATATTTGAAACATAAAATAACATGACAATAAATTAATAATATA
>CATIWO010135708.1:0-10870 GCA_949673435.1 Macaranga tanarius | reverse complement strand
TCCAAATACTGACAATGAGCAGATGGCAAATGAGCTAAATGCAAGTTCAACTCGAAGTGGCAAATCAACTTAGAAATATTAAGCACCCGTGATTGCTTGAAGATTTTTATAATATTTGAACGATCATAACAATCATAAACTTATTCTGTAGATGTAGCAAAGGCCTATGGATGTTGTCATTGGATGGTATAGGCATCCTTTTGTTGCCTGTAATTTGAGCTAAGGAATTTCACTTTTACAAACTTCACATGAATTCCTTGACATGTTCTGTGATTTGTTGTTTCTGTGAGTCGTTGTACCGATCTAAGCAGTAGGGCACCCATGTCAGCAATTCTGAGCCTTTGAATTTACGATTTCTGTTTATGATGAAGTGTCAAGCTTTGATGGCTCCATGCATGGTGGGTATGCCTGCCTAAGCATCGTTTATATGATATAAATGTTGCATTGCTACCTGCAATTTCGATGCCTATCTATTCTGTAAATTGTTTGTCAGATATATATTTAATGTTAATGTCACAAATGCAGCATCTCACAGGTGGAGTTCTGTTGCTCCGTAACAAGTTCTTCATAATACTCTTTAGAGGCAAAGACTTTCTTCCTTGTCAAGTTGCAAATTTGGTTGTGGACAGAGAAAATGAGCTCAGAAGATGCCAGCTGAATGAAGAAGGTGCCCGGCTGAAAGCAATTGAAACGTTTTATATGGATGATGAACTAGTGTTAGACACTACCAATGTTGGAACTATAGATGAATTTCAGGATATAGAAGTAAAATATAAGGAGCTTGCACAAGGATATAGGGAGTCTAAAGTTCAGTTAGAAGCTGAAAAGAAAAAATTGGAGAAGGAACTGAGAATCCAAGAATGCAAGATTCTTATTGTAAGATCCATTCTGCCATCTCAGTAACAATTTGTGGAAATATTTATCATGGACTTTTCAGCTTCAAAAGAAGATAGAGAAGTCAGCTGGGGAGTTGTCAAAGTTGAATTCTTCCTGGGAGCCAGCTGAGCTTGATGCTGACCTGGAAACGGTCACAGAAGAAGAGAGAGAATGCCTAAGAAAGATAGGACTAAAGATGCATGGTTGCTTAATGCTTGGTAAGAAATGCTTAATTTAGAAAATCGTCAATCAATTATTATTCTTGTTTTATTCTAAAGTTTCCAAATACTTCTTTACAAATTCTTTGTAGATTCCTTCTTCTGTAACTTAAACCTGATTGATTCTGTGGTCCTTTAATTCTTATACTTGAACTTGTATTTATATGGGCTACTCGGGGTTTCCTGTTTCTCTTCTCTTTGTCCAATAATAAGTTTCCCCTTTGAAGAAGCCCGATATTTAAGGAATAGCTATAGCATTAAACAGTTTAATACTCATATTTAGATGGAATATATTAGAAAATTCTAATGCACTTGTTTAAGTCAGTGCAAGAAATTCGGGAGTAGAGTGCTTTTAAGCCAAAAGAACAGAAAGAGACTCAATGGGATTGAGAGTGTACCATTTACGAAGTCCAATTGGGTAGAGAGTGGGAGCAAGCACAGCATTAACCAGTTAGCATCTGTCGTTTCCTTTTGAAGATAAAGATTATTTTTGTTTGGTTTGCTTGCTTTGCATCACTGTATCATGTTAGAAGCTTATCCATGGTGTTTATTGACACTAAAAAAAAGGAGTATTTGTTATTGTTATATATATTTTTGTATTTATGAATCCCTTATTCTTCCATCCTTAAGTTCTTTCCATGATCGGTGTCCTCATCGCTGGTGCGTGATCTTCACAGATCAACCAAAACAGAATGCTAATTTTGTCATTTGAGCGAGTGCTCTACAAAGTTTGTGTGTAGAGCTGGCTTGAATTATGACAAGCAATTGTAAATGCTGTTATTATATGTGTGTATGTGTGGTCAAAGGTTCTGTTTACTGTTTGCTTCAGGTAGGCCGCCTGTGAGAATGAGATTATTTTTTTCTTAATGCGGATTTTTCAGTACATTTGGTTTTTTCTTGTTGGATTTTACCTCTAGCTTTTTGTTACGACTTGTAGAAACAAGAGAGCTGATATAGGAATGTGACAAGATGCAACTACATTAGATGAGAAATTGTTTTTGTTTTTCTCGACTTAAAAGAGAACTAGTAAGTGGTACCTTTATTTTCTTTGTAAATCAACTTTCATCTTCTGAAGATGGTAATGTTGAATAATAGAATTTTGTGTTTCTGCAGGAACAATGAGAAGGTGTGCAATTTAGCTCAAACTTCTTGTCAAGCATTATGTGAAGATCATGTGTCTATTAGTAAACCATACATCCTTTAATGTATCTCGTGCTCTGACAGGTATTTTCTGTGAACTGAATGCTAATAAATTTGTTCCCACTTAGCAACCATTGCGCTGTGATATACAGTAGTTTTATGGTCATTTTAATTACCATTTCTAGACTTGAGTTCTACCAGTGGTAGTTGTTCCAGGGCACGTGCTGCCTTCTTCATATTGCACTTGACACAAAAGTAATGTTAGTCAGGCTTATTGCTAAAAATGTTATTTTGATTAATTTCAGCATTGAACTTGAGTACCATAAAAATTGTCATGGTCATAGACTGTAAAAGTGACAATTATGCAACTATTTAACAATTTTGATTGTTGAATGTAAATATTAGTCCTAACCAGAATTGCATTACAAATAGCTAAATTTACAAAATGAAGACACCTCCAACCTTAGATGCTGAGTCAAGCAAGATAAACCACCCTATGTTAGTCTTATTTAGGGTGATTTAGGTCAACATTTCTGGCTGATAATTAGTGTGACAAACACCATGTTTAGAAGTTTCATGTTACCAATTACAACTTAAATTGGTGCTAGTTCAACTTCAACTAAAGACAACCTTCTGTTCTTCGTTCTCTGAACAAATGTATGGTGCTGATGATATTGCAGAGGAGTACTCAGGTGTAGGTCTAGAAAATAGGAAAGGCTTTGGTGGCATTTGCAAGGATTCAAGACTACCTTCCAACATCTCAACTACCTTTGTCATTGGTGGTCTGTCTGATGGATTGGTTTGAATGCACCACAAGCCTACAATTATCACTCTTCTTATTGTCTCTTCTTCCTCATTTGTTGTATTCTCTTGAAGTATGGGAATATTTCTTGATTCGAGATATGTATAAATCGAATCTGGAAAATACATTTCAGTGGTGCTAGATAATCCAGCATCAGTACTGGTTCTTCCTCAAAACATTTCAAGAATCATCATCCCCTAACTATAAGCATCTGATTTGTAAGACACCCCTCCAAAGCTTCTCATGAATACTTCTGGAGCTATATAACCTGCAGCGCCTCTTGCACCTAATATTGATACTTTACTTTCTCTTCCCTTGCATAATTTTGCAAGGTTAAAATCAGAGATTTTAGGACAAAAGTGTTCATCTAGAAGAATGTTGTGAGGTTTTATGTCGAAATGAACGATCCTTGTATTACAAACACGATGCAAGTACTCCAAACCCCTAGCAATGCCAGTTGCGATGTCGTATAATGTTTTTAACTCTAGTTGAGTGTTTGTATGCTGAGAATCTTGATTGGATATTGAAATCGGAGATTTAAGAAAAAATTTCCTTTCATTCCACTTTATTTTGACAATAGGTTGTACAATATATAGCTAAAAAAATACCTAAACTGGATACATAATTCTAGGAATAGAACAAGAAGAAAAAACAATAGAATAGGAAGAAAAAGTAGAAAAGGAAAGATGACTGTAAACAAATCCCAATAATTTTGGGATTGAATTAGAATTTCCAACATTCCATAACATAGTTTTTTGTGCAGGTTTGATCTTTCAGGAAAGACCAATAATGAATCGATGGAGGAAGTGGAAGAGAAGAGGAAAGCTCAGGTACGTATCTTTGCTAGCATGCACTTTGCTTTTATAAAATCATTCCACATGTACTGAGCACCTGGGTTTGATCATTTTCAGGTGGTAGCGAAACTTCATGCCATTTTACGCCCGTTTCTACTTCGGAGAATGAAGTCTGACGTTGAGCACATGCTCCCTCGGAAAAAGGAGATTATTTTATATGCTACTTTGACTGAACATCAAAAGAATTTCCAGGACCATTTAATTAATAAGACTTTGGAAAACTATTTACGTGAGAAGGTGGATACAGGTACTAGATTACTTCCAGGAGAAGCCCTACATTGAAAGTTTTTTTACTTATAGGGAAGAAATGATCTTCCATTAGCTGGAATCTGTTTTTATGGATTTTGACATTGTTCTCTTTTACTAAAATGTGAGATTGATGTTAGTGTAGAATTTATTTTTTTGTTTCTGGGTTTTGTGGAAGACTGTTTCAGATATGAATCTTATGATCCAATTTGTTCCAAATGGATAGCTGTATGCTGTAAAATGTGTTCATTTGCTTTCTTGAGTTGGTTCCTGGTGCACTGGTTTATCCTATCTCAAACTTAAATTGTTTTTACCCTAAACTGCTTTGTCCTGCGTTATGTTCTCTAATTGACAGGTCGTGGTATGAAAGGAAAGCTGAACAATTTGATGATCCAACTACGGAAGAACTGCAACCACCCTGACCTCTTAGAATCTGCATTTGATGGCTCATGTAATTAATTTTTGACCAATGCTATTATGTTATGATGAATTCAGTCTTTAAGCTCACTTAAAGACATTCATTTTGTATTCTTGGCAGATTTCTATCCTCCTGTGGAACAGATAGTTGAACAGTGTGGCAAGTTTAGGTTGCTGGACAGATTGTTGAATAGGCTATTTGCACTTAAGCACAAAGTATGATGTACTTATCATTGTTTACTTTTATCTCATATTTTTCTTACTTATTTTCACTGTCTCTGCATACAGGTTCTGATATTCACCCAGTGGACTAAGATTTTAGATATCATGGAGTATTATTTTAGCGAAAAAGGCTTGGAAGTTTGCAGAATTGATGGCAGTGTGAAGTTGGATGAAAGGAAGAGACAGGTTAGATGTATCATGCTAGATATTTAATAGAATACGTATATTGTGTCTTCCAAACATTATTTTGTAGAATTCCATCTTAGAGGTGGATGAATTGCCACTTTATTGATAATTCATGGAAACTACTATGCACATGCAGCGTATCTTTTATTTATTTATTTTTAATTCACAACTATAATGTCTGATCAGCTGGGGAAAGTTGGATGAATCAGATTAAGGTGTCACTCCTGCCATGGTTCTTTGTTTTCAATACGCATTTCCCGATGCTTATCACATGAAATCTCAGTGGTGTTTTTCAATCTTGGTGATTCAAATGCTCTTCTTAGTGGCCTTATTTTTGAGTTCTCATCAGTTATATGTTTAGGAATTGGGAATATTTAGTAAAGCTCAATTGTCCAATTGTCACCCACCATTTGCGGTCATGATAGCTGCTAAGTTTTCATTTATCACAGTGTCACAGTTTTGTTATGTGGGAATGAATACAATACAGCACAACTAATTATAGTTTATCAATTATTTCCTTTCCTTGAATCAGATCCAGGAATTCAATAACGTGGACAGCAATTATAGAATATTTCTTCTCAGCACTAGAGCTGGTGGATTGGGTATCAATCTTACTGCAGCTGATACCTGTATACTATATGATAGTGACTGGGTATATACTTGATCACAATTTCTTTTTTTCTCCATCAGTGAATACAGATTCACAATGTTTTGAACAAATTCACTTGCTTCTGTACTCCAGAACCCTCAAATGGATTTGCAGGCCATGGATAGATGTCACAGAATTGGCCAGACTAAACCCGTCCATGTGTACAGACTTGCTACAGCTCAATCTGTTGAGGTATCCCAGTGATCATCTTAATGTGAGTTGATGTTAATTGCCTAATTGGTGGGGGAAAATTGACGAGCTGTCTCTTAACAGGGTCGCATATTGAAAAGAGCATTTAGTAAATTGAAGCTTGAGCATGTGGTCATTGGTAAGGGGCAGTTTCATCAGGAAAGAGTGATGTCTAATGGCATTGTAGGCACGGAGGTTTGTCATATCCTTTTTCTTTGTGTTTTAGAATTTTCACAACAGTGTTGTGTTTTGGCTAGAAGTTGGAAGGTTTATCTTCTATTGTCTTAAATCATTGTTCCATTTTTTGAAGTAGCCTCTTCATTTTCATGGAGTATTTATTGGTAAAATAATAACTACATGATAATTGTATCTTGGTGACCTATAATCTCTGCTGAAAATTGGAAATGTACGATATTTGAACCAAATATTTAATTTGTCATGGTTGACCATGTTAGGATGAGATATAGTACTGCATGAGTCCAGGAGAAAGCCTTTCAACATTAATGGAAATGATTTATTGATCTCTAGTTGTTTTCTCGTTCTTTTTCTTGTTTTTTTTCTTGGCATGTTAGGCCTTTGAATTATGTGTTTGAATCTGTATGCCTATTCATCCAAATAACTCTTAGATGATAATAACTGGTTATGTACTGGACTAAAATGATGTGGGGAAAGAATAGAGTTGGTTATAACTGAAAGAAGAGTGGCATAACAATGCAGGTAAAAGTATAGAAAAACATTTTATTTTATGTCTATTAATATTGATGCTAAAATTGATTTTGGGTATTGATGTACTGATGTTGCATAAAATCTCAGCAATTTTATGCATGTCCACATGCTGATATGAACAAATTCATTTAATAGACCACAATACAAAGAATGGTGTTAGGCTTTTCCATTAGAATTAAGGACTTGCAAATGAATTATTACTTGATTAATTAAAATGACCTGCTTCAGCCTTATTTTAGATGCTATTTTTTGCATTCTATTGTTAACTGTACTGAATTTTCAGGAAGACGACATTCTAGCACTTCTTCGAAATGAAGAAACTGCTGAAGACAAATTGATACAGACAGATATTAGTGATGAAAATATGGAAAGGGTCTTGGATCGAAGTGACTTGATTATAGACAATGCAGATGACAACAGAAATAATGCTGCTGTTGGCACAATCCCTCTTAAAGGGCCTGGCTGGGAGGTGGTAATACCTACTGCATCTGGGGGCATGTTATCCACCCTCAACAGTTAAGAGTTGCTCAGAGGGTTCACCAATTTTGGATGTTTTGCTAATTTTGGGGTTGATATTGAAGATGCTAGTTTGCCCTCAAATTTTGTATAGCAGAAAATTGCTCTGGAAGGTCTTCCATTTTGGAAATGTCCAGGTACGCCTAGTAGTTTTGGGAGGGGACTAAATTTTGTAGTTTATTTTATGCATTCTCATCTTAAGATACAACCCCGGAAGCTTGAAATAGGCATATCTGGTTATCTACAATATAACTCTTGCATTTTCAGGAATTATTGTGAATGATTATGTAATTTAACTGCCTATGGCAATGAAATTATGGACTGCCAATTATTTTGTGATGATCGAGCTTCAATTTGGTAATCCTTTCAGTATCTCAAGTCTTCAGCAAGTTCTCATTTGCATTTGGGTTAATAACTAATTAAGTCCTAAAAGTTATATTTTTACAATTAAGTGCCGTAAACTTAATTGTTAATAGTTGTGTTTACCAAGTAATTAAAAAATAAAACCGTTACTCATTCCGTTAATAATAATGAAACACGCATATGCGGCATTATTTTTGCCCACGTGAGCTGTGAATCATCGAGCTGTAGATTGACAGTTGTCATGCCCTTGCGTATGCAACTGTTACATTATGTTGGATGTCCGCTAACCTAAAAGATGAAATAAACTTTAACTAATAATGGAATGTAAAGATCTATAGATTCAACCCATATCAAAATTTTTGGCTCAGATTTAAAGCAATTCTTACTAAAAGTCTTCGAAATTTAGCAAAATCAATAATGACAGCTTCAATATTGATGGTAGTCTTCTGTTTCAACAATTGCAATCTCAAAGCATGTCTACAATATCCTTACAATCAACATGAAAATTAGAGAAAAAGAGGTGCTGCAGGTTGGTAACTCTTTGAAAGAAATAAATCATTATGAATTTAGAGAGATTAATACTTTGTAAAAGACTAGATTAAATTAATTAAGCACATAACAAGGAATTTGAGTTTATTATTATTGTTGTTGTTGTTCATTTACTAATTTTCTTTTTTAAAAATAATTACTTCACAATGGGATAATATTGCTTCATTTTTAAAAACGATTTTGTACTTATATATCACTTCAATAATTAATATATCTTACAATTAGTGAAATTCTTATTTACAACCACATATATTGATATTTATAAAATTCCTCTATATTTATAAAAGGCTTATTTGTAAAAAAAATCCAAACGTTTACAGCTTTTTGTAATTTAATCATAACCTTTTAATTTTTACAATTATGTCCCAATTTTTAATTTTTTTTGCAATATTAACACATTAATTAATTTGGTCACATAAATTAATTCATTAATATTTTGCAATAAGGCTTATTGGGGTCCACTCTTTGTGTTGGTAGCATTACACTTCATTGCCCCTCAGAATTTTCTAAAATAATTTTGAATAAATTCATTAATGTGTTAACATTGCAAAAAAATTTGAAAATTGGGACATAATTACAAAAATTAAAAGGTTGGGATTAAATTGCAAAAAACTATAAACGTTTGGATTTTTTTCACAAATAAGCCTTTATAAAAATATTATACTAATGGCTAAAGTGGCAATTCACCCCTCAAAATTTTTCAAAGGTGCATTCATCTTCAGAATTAACTTGTTGGCCTATTTAACCCCTATAGATTTCAAATTGGACTATTAGCCTTAATTTTAAGAGAGTAAATAATACATACTACTAGATCAAGAGTAATACATTAAACAATAATAAAAAAATTATTTTTCTTTTTTTTTTTTAATATCACACAGAATTAGATTTTATTATTATTTTTATCTTGTTAGAAATTATTTTTTAAATAATAATAAAAACTAGTTTACACTAATATTATAATATAGAAAAAAATAAGGTATGATTACAAATAAATAACAAAAAATTCACAAAATGTTAATAAAAAAATTCAAAAAAATCACTTTCTGTTGAACATTTGCATGAACAAATAATTTTGAATTACTAATGTATGTGTTTAAGTGTGATTTATAATTAGGATTAAAATCATGCTCAATAAGGCAAGCATTAAAGATTAAATCAAATCTCAATTAAAGCCTTCAAAAACCTTTGTCCATGTGTCCCTCAAAGTCTTGCGGGTGATCATTGAAGGAAAGTGTGATAGTGTAACAATCAAAAATACAGAATTTAAAAAATTTAATTGCATGCAATATTTGCATCAAATACAAAACACTTCCATGCCCATAGATCATATCACATGCACTCTTACATAGCTAAACATACATCAAGAACAATATATTTTCAACAAGAAACTAAGTCATACATTCACAACACAAGACCTAGCAACTAAGAGTTTAGTAATACTTACAAGAACTCCTAGTTAGTAGCACGCTTGAAAAGCTGTGGTTGAAGTTGATCTATAAGCTCTAAGCTCCCCAAATGTGAAGCCTTTAGCTTGATACATACGGATTGGACAAAGAAGACTTCCAAGGATGGTGATGCTCTAGCCACAAGTCTCTCCTCTTTGACCCAAGGTGCTTGCAAGAACCTCACCAAGCTAGGATATATGGAACGAGGAAGCAACCTCCAATAGATAATGAACAAGAACTTATACAACCCTTGTACAACGATGGCCTAGTCTTGAAAGCATACAACACCTGTGTATATGATATTCTCTACACTTAAAGAAGAAGAAGGAAGAAGACACTCTCTAGCCTTTTCTCTCTTTTGTGTGAATATCAAAATTTTCTCTCAAATGTGCAAATGGAGTTGTGTTGGTTGTCTCTACACACTCCACTAACTATCAACATAAGAAAAATATGATAATAGCTTGAGTGTCTCATACTCAAGCCACATCTATTGCCATAGCTTAAGTGTCTCACACTCAAGTCACATGCATTGCTATAGCTTAAGTGTCTTACACTTAAGCTATATGAATTTGATAGATTGAGTATCTCATACCCTATCTATATGCATGGCTTTGCTTTACAAGTGAGTGGGTGGTGTTTGGTTACATGGATAACTTTAGCCTTGATATTATTAACACTTAATAGATATGGGATAAGGTTATGGGCATATGGGCTTCTCTACACCTAGAGAAGGCCTACTCCATACCAATAGATAACTTATGGGCTACTTTAAACTCTTTAAATAAAGTCCATACATAAGTCCATGTCAAGTCCATCTTTATCAAGGTCCACCTCATAGCCCATATAGAAATACATTAGGAGGAAAATATTAATCTAGTCCTTGAACTTAATATCACATATTAAATCAAGTCCAAATTAATATTTATTCAATTCTTATTATGTCCCAATCTTTGAATTTAGATTTTGTGATATGTTAGATCCCCGTATACGCACAAATCAAATTCAATTAATTTAATTAATTAATTAAACTCTTTAATTAATAATCAAATTAATATAAGTCTTCCAAGTACAACCTTTATGTGTGTGACTTACTAGGTTAAAGTGTAAATGGCAATGGGAAATAATATTAACACTTAATATCATGGAAACACCTTTCCGTACTAAAAGTGAAAATCTCAATTAATCACATTTAGTTCCCATAAGTTGTGAGTGACCCCTAACATAGATATCACGACTACCCAATTAGAAATGAATGCTTTATATAGATCTACAAGAACCACATAACACAATTACCGTGCACTAAATGTCCCTTCATTATAAGATCCCAATTTTGGCTAGAGTCACGGTTTAGTCAAACTCCAATTGCCTTAATCATATGACCTCATCTTAAGTTCAATTCTTGATAAAATAAGACTTCTACTATAAACTCTTTCTAGCACCAAAACTCTTTTCGGGTAAGTCAAGTTTGACCT
>CATIWO010135684.1:0-13426 GCA_949673435.1 Macaranga tanarius | reverse complement strand
ACTAATTCAAACAGTATACTAAGAGACAATTTATCAAATAAGGTAAATCCACACTTCATCACGCATTCTTTGATAACATACTTTAACATATTAACCATAAGATCATCATCCACATACACCATCCATTCAAATATATATAATAGGAGTACTTCATGCACCTACACATGATCTTAAGCGCAATATTATTCAATACTATAATATCTCACAAGCATTCATTCATTTCCATTACCCATGATAGAATCACTTAAGTGTGATCAGTACTTAAGCCCATAAAGACTCAAAGGTTAATCTAACCTGATATATGTAGCTGGCCCCAGGCAACTGTTCTACATATATTTTAGATGTACTCTTACATCTTCATAGCAAATTATGCACCCGGCCCTTGGCAACGGCTATGCATACGTGTACCCGGCCCTTGGCAACGGCTATACACGGTGTATCCGGCCCCTGGCAATGGTCATACACATCTGCTAGCTTTACCTTACAGAGGATCATGTGCATTCGGCCCCAGGCATCGGTTACACACATATACTCTCTCACATTATAATAACATGTATATCCGGCCCCAGGCAACGGCTATACTCATTCATTCATTCATTTACATTATAGCAACGTGTGTATCCGGCCCCAGGCAACGGCTATACACAGTCATCTGTTTCAATTATAAATTAGCATATGTACTACTTATCCATAACCCTAAGTAGTAATAATTGTATACGGCCCTAGGCAACTTCTTTACACATTTACTAACCTAGACAACATATATCTCTGCACAATACTACGTGTATTCGGCCCCCGGCATCGAACACACACCTCTGTGGATCTTTCATGTCCTCTATAAGGAATCTCAATCCTTAGGGTTATATTCAATTAAAATTACCTCACTTTATTTTAGGAGTTCTAGAGTATTCTAACATCATTGGTATCTCATTATACCTCTCGTATAAAATATCATTCCTATTAACTAAAGCATCAAATAATATAATATCTCCATTTAACTTTCCAGCCCCATGGGTAACGAACCTACTTTAGTCTTTACTCGGAGACTTCAATTTCTCTTAATTCTTTATTCTGCCTCTTAGGTTAATAAGTCCTCACTAAGAAGGAGTAAGTCCGTATACACCTATATGGTAGGATGTGTATTTAGCCTTAGGCTTTGACTATACACAACTACCCAATTATACTGTGCACACTTAAAACTATAATTTTATCTAAAACTTTGAAGCCCCAGACGGAGGCCTAAATGATTGAATTTGAACATCGAAATGGGGTTCGTCGGGTTCCCCTAATAAACACCATATAGCTCTCTAAATTAGCTTTGATTTGATATATTACGGGCCTCGTGATTCATCTGATGTCAAAAGTCATGTCATCTTTAACCAACACTGCGCATCTCGACTATCCAATCTCAATTATCACAAGTTTCCGGTCGAAAGTTCGAAGGTTCCAGTCAAACGGGTCACGAAACGGGTCTCCGGAGGACCTATCTGAGCCATGGAGGCGCATGGCAGGGTGCTGGGGCGCACGTTTCAGCTGCAGGGGCGCACGTCACAGCTGCAGAGACGCACACCTCTTCTACAAAGGCATACGCCCTTATATAGAGGCACACGCCTCTATACATGAGAAGGAAGAGGCACCAAGCACAGGGAAGAGGTGCCATGAACATGGAAGAGGCGCACGCCTCTGGGGAGTACAAACGCACACCCGTTCGTACAGGCGCACGCCTCTATAATCCAGAATTGTAGAAACAGTGCGGAAATTTGTAGAAAACGGCTATATTTTCAAAAATTCAACACATAACGTATATACATCAACAATTACATCTTTAAAACATACATAAACACTCCAGGAACTACCTAGAGAGTTCTCAATCTAAAGAAAATCATTTATCCAACCTAAATTCACATTTTTCTTCAATAATCAAAACCAAGAGCAAAAGAAAACAAAGCATAGAAAAAGATTGAGCCACTCACATCTTTCTCCTGCCGATTTCTCTTCTTGTTGCTGAATTTTGCTTCTAAGTTTACAGACTAAAAAGCTTCCCTCCTCTTTTCTTTTTCTTCTCTTTTTCTCTTATTTCTCTTTTCTTCTCTGCCGATGACTTCTTCTTCTTCCTTCTTTATTTCTTCCTTATCCTAACTTATTCCTATCTCAATCCCTCAAGTCCTTTTCTTTCTTCTTTAACCTCTCTTCCTTTCTTTTCTTTTCAATTTCAACCTTATGAACTTCATCCAATACCATCAAATTCTAATGCCACAACTTCATCTATATCAATTATCTACTTAAGTACAAAACATTTGAACTCCAAATCATCTATTAAATTCATTGACATTTAACTTAAATCACTTGTTCATAATAATGGCAACAAATCCTAAATCATCAAATTTAATTAACAACAGTAATAATATTATTAATTAACATTGATGAACAGTAATCCGGTTCTAGGACACGGATGCTACAGTTCTACTATAATGGGTCTCACTTTGAGAGTTGCCAATAATACTCCTTGATTATTAACTTTCATGTCAACATTCATAGCTTGAAGCTCTAAAAATAAAGGAGATTATACTAAATCCATATAAGCTAAGCTACTATAGGATTTCTGACTAAAAGTATCTGCTACAACATTTGCCTTGCCAGGATGATACTCAATTGTACAGTCGTAGTCCTTTAATAACTCGATCCATCTTCTCTGTCTTAAATTCAACTCCTTTTGACTCAAAAGATATTTCAGAGATCGGTGGTTGGTAAAAATTTGACATGCCTCTCCATAAAGATAATGCCTCCACGTCTTGAGAGCAAACACAATAGCTACTAACTCTAAATCATGTGTTGTATAATTTAATTCATATGGCCTCAGTTGTCTAGATGCATAGGCTATCACCTTCCCATGTTGCATGAGTACAATCCCTTTCCGGATGTATCACTATAAACCATATATTCACCTACATCTATTGGAAGAGTTAATACCAGTGTAGAAGTTAAAGATTTCTTAAGCTTCTCAAAACCCTCTTGACATTCCTTTATCCATATAAACTTCACATTCTTCCTTAACAACTTTGTTAATGGAGCTGCTATGATTGAGAAGTCCTGAACAAATCGACAGTAGTAACTAGCCAATCCTAAGAAACTCCTTATTTCTGTGGCATTGGTTGGCGATTCCCAATTGACTCCTGCTTTAATTTTCTTAGGGTCTATATAAACACCTTCTATCGATATAACATGCCTTAAAAAAATAATCCGATCCAGCCAAAATTCACATTTACTCAATTTAGCAAATAGCTGATCACTTCTCAAAGTTTGTAAAATCATCCTCAAATGTTTTTCATGTTTCTCTTTACTTTGAGAATATACCAGTATATCGTCTATGAATACAATCACAAACTTATCCAAGTATTTTTGAAACACCCTATTCATAAAATCCATAAAAGCAGCTAGTGCATTGGTTAAACTAAATGGCATAACTAGAAACTCGTAATGTCCATAGCACGTCCTAAATGCCATTTTAGGTATATCCATTTCTTTAATCTTCAGTTGATGGTACCCAGACCTCAAGTTGATCTTTGAGAAGACCTTAGCTCCTTGCAATTGATTAAAAAGATCATCAATACGAGGTAATGGATACTTATTCCGTACCGTAACCTTATTCAACTATCGATAATCTATGCATAGCCTCATGGAACCATCCTTTTTCTTCATAAATAGCACTGGTGCTCCCCAAGGGGATACACTAGGCCTAATGAAGCCTTTATCTAAAAGCTCCTGCAATTGAATCTTCAATTCTTTTAACTCCCCTAGAGCCATTCTGTAAGGCGCTTGTGAAATTGAAGCTATACCCGGAATCATATCAATAGCAAACTCAATCTCTCGATCTGGAGGTAGACCTAGAAGATCCTCGGGAAAGCATCTTCAAACTCGCACACTGTCGGAATATCTTCTACCTTCGGCCCTTCGGACTTAGTATCAACCACATAGGTAAGATATGCTTGACAACCTTTCCTTAGCATTTTCCTTACAGTTATGGTCGATATCAAACAAGAAGAAAGAGCATTTTGTAAACCTTAGAAAGAAAATCTATCTTCCCCAAAATGATCAAATTCTATAACCTTCTTGAAACAATCCACTATAGCACGATGGCGAGATAGCCAATCCATGCCTAAGATTGTATCCAAACCTTGAAGTTCTAGGGGAACTAAATTGGCTAAAAGCTCATGCTCATCTATCTTAACTACATAATCTTTACATACTTTATCACAAATCTTAGAGTTCCCCAAAGGATTGCTAACAATCATATTAGCATCTAAAGGACTAGGCTTAACTTTAGCATGCAAAGTAAAAGAATGAGACACAAAGGAATGTGTAGCTCCTAAGTCAAATAACACATAGGCATCTCGGTCAAAGATAGTCAGCATACCCATAACAACTTTTGAAGATGATAGTGCTTCCTCTTGTATCATCGCAAAGACTCTCACCTGTGTCACAGGTCGATTATGTTGAGAACTCTAGCCTTGTTGAGATATTGCGGCCATATCGCAACCTCTACCTACACTAGAACTAGAATTGATGGTGACTTGCCTATTTGGTAGATAGTTCCTACTACCACTCTAGTTTTTAGGCACAATTGCTCCTTGCCCTAAACCACCAAATTACACCAAAGAAGGGCAATCTCTTTTAATGTGGCCAACTTCTCCACATTCATAACAAGTGATTGATCTTTTTCTATATTCCCCTTTATGGAACTTACCACAAGTCGAGCATAGAGGGTAAGCGAGTCTCCTCGGGTTATTCTGTTACATGCCTCCTCGAGTTTACCTTTGACCACTGGTCGAGCTACCAGCTGGTTGTCGTACTGAACTTTGGCTCATCTGAGGTTGATTTCCTTATTGTCCTTTGTTCACATAAGAACTTTGACCACTCCTACCATAGCCAGATCTAGGTGGAAATGTGTTACCCCCTCTGTTAACTTGCTTGTTTGGGAATCCTTGAGAAGAACCCGGATTAAATCTTTAGTTCCTCTGCTCCGCTTCCATTTCCTCATTCCTTGCCTTCTCAAAAGTAAGTGCCTTTTGAACTAGCTCTCGGAAATTATTTCCTTTATACCAAGCTATCCCAGTTTTAGTTGAGCTTTCAATCCACTTCTGAACTGATCGCACTTAATTTCTTCTGAAGGTATGATCTATGCAATGAAATGATAAAGATCTTCAAATTTATCAGCGTACTCCTTAACTGATAAAATCTCTTGATTCAGCTTAAAGAAAGCTTCTTGTTTACTCTTTTTATATGTACCTGTCAGATATTCCTTGTGGAACTATGTGACAAACACGGTCCATGTCAGTCCTTCACCATATAAACGGTGAATCCTTGACAACCAATCATCTGCTAGTAGCTGAGAAATAGGTGGAACTTGTGGTTGAACTGGAGGTACAGGAACAGGTTGTGGCTATGGAGCAGCTAGATATGCTCTAGATACACCAGCTGAGGTGGAATCTACATGTTCCCCCCCACTAACTGACATATCATCCACCCTCTCCGGATGATTAGAAAGACTCCTACGAGGTTGGCCAATATCATCAAGCCTAGCGACGCAGCCATGGTTACCATGGCCTCTACCACCTCTAAATCTTGGCAACATGATCTATAAAACCACAATAACAATGAAGTCTTAGACTTAACAATTCTATCTCAAAGATAAACACTTAAGCAAACTGCTAAATCTAGGTAAGCTGCTAATCTCAATTCTTTACCCTAGGCTCTTTAATCCTTGTCTCTGATACCAAAACTTGTCACACCCACTCCTCTATCTAAAGAGTCAGGCGCGACCTGCTGAGCTGATACCATACATATTATCTTAAACCTCAAACATCAAGATGGACTTAAAATAAAGTTGTCATTATACATATTAAGAATCTTTTACAACAATCTTAATTATATCATAATACAAGTCCATCTATTAAATAATAAATAAGTCTTAAAAGTACTACAAAAGTCCAAATATTAGGAAATGTTGGCCCAACCTCTCTAGATACTGGATAGCACCAAAAAATATACTAGTTACAACTGAAGTTACTCTGCTCAATCTAAAAACATTTTAAAAAGAGGGTGAGTACAAAAATACTCAGTGAGTGGACTAACTTTAAATACAATACCTTAAAGTGGGAACACAGGCTATCAGCTTAAAATAATTATAATCATATCGCTAAAACTGCTTAACCATAAAAAAGAAATTTATAAGCTAAGAAAATATCATAAAAACCATATATTCATAAACTACCTTATAAATAATATAAGCTCAATAAACTGCTAAATTCAAAATACAGAATTTTTATAAACTGATTTAATATAATGTTTTAGCTAAACCGCTTCCTCACAAGTCGGTTAAGACTAAAATATTATATTCATAAAAATACTATTCCATATAATATAATGCTTTAGCTAATCAACTTCCTTACAAGCTGAGTTAAGACTAAAACATTATATTCATAAAAATGCTATTCCATACAATATAATGCTTTAGCTAATCAACTTCCTTACAAGCTGAGTTAAGACTAACATATTATATTTATAAAAATACTATTCCATACACTCCTTAATATGTAACCAAAGATTGTGCTAACATAATGGGCGGCATTGATGACCTAGCGTCGCATGTGCACATATACTTGCTATTATAATTCTGGTCATACGCTTGCACAAAGCTTGCCCCCAAGGCCTAACCACCCGATTGTATGCCCCCAAGGCTATATGTACAACCAAGTGCTGTCTCTAAGATAGTTATTAAATAAACACCAGTCATCATGGTGTAATCTAATGGGTACATAATATAAGTATATAGTTTGTCTATAAACCAAGTCATTAATACTTCACAAATAGTTATTATAACCATTCTTGATAAATCGTAAACTGATAATCAAATAAAACTAATAACATAATCATAGTACTAAAATAATAAACATATCATTATTTTAAACAACTTTTTCTATTTCAATCATAAACATATGCTATATGTTCCCATATAAAAGCTAAGAAACTAATATAATCATGCTTTATAAATTATTACTTAATAAACTCTATTTGTAAGGAAGCATCGGAGGCAAATCATAGAAAACTTTTTTCAAAATGTAAAACACAATCTTTCATATATATATATATATATATATATATATAAAATTTTCAAAATAGTTTTATATATATTTCCACTCACCTGAGCCTGCTGAACTGAAACCTAGTCGACTAGTCTTGTCCTAGCTTCTACGGCTCCAATTTGATCCGATCCTAATATCCATAAATAAAATCATCAGAATACCATCTTAAATCTCAATTATACTCACTTTATATTAATCTATGGCTAAATGACATGTTATAGGACCTAGAAAATGGTTCGAAAATGCTCAAAACTGAGTTTCAGAGCCTCTAGAGCTACAGAGGCACCGCTAGAGGTATAGAGTCACCTCCTATGTGCATAGGGGCACTGCCTCTGTGCACAAAAGTGCCTGTCTTTGTACAAAGGCACCTACCTTTGCACAGAGGCACACGTCTTCACACAAAGGCGTCCGTCTTCGCACAGAGGCATTCGTCTCTGCGTTGAGGCACCACCTCCACGTTCCAGAATGCCAAAACTCATTTAAAACACTTATAAACACTAGAATGCAATCCAAAAACTTAACCAAACACAATCCTAAACATCTCAATGGTCTATTTACAATCAATTTAAGCATAAAAACTCAAAAATTCAACAAAATATCAAATTTGGGCATAATTTAAGAATTTAAAAGTTTAAATTTAGAAACTTACCAAATATGCTTTTGTAAATCTTAAATTTAATAAAGGAAGCTTGAATTATTGAATTAAATCCTTAAGCTTGCAAAAATTTAAAATAAAATTTGGTGGAGATAAAGTAGAGAGGAAGAAGAGGAAAAATGGAGGAAAGAAGAGAAAGAAGAAAAAAATAAAGAAGAAAGAAATATAAAGGAAATGAGGTTGCTACAGTAACCTTCAAAATTATTATTATTAAATTTCATTTTTTAAAGCAAAATAGCCATTTTGACCCTTGAATGCTCCTTAGGCATAAAATAAGACCGAGAACTTATTTCTATAATAAATAAGTCCATAAACTCATCTAAAACTTAGGGATTTCTAGACCAGGATGTTACAGGAGGCGTCGCCATCCCAGCGGAGGCTTCCGTCTTCTCGTGGAGAAGGCGCTGGCTTACCGTCGCGGAGGCGCTGCCCTCCAACTGCGGAGGCACTATCACCAAGGCACGATGGCATCGTAACCAAGGTACGCAGGTGCCGCCTCTATGAAGAGGTGCCACCCTCGCTCCCTCTAGTTTGACAGCAGCAGCAAAACTCAACAATTTTCTGATTTTCCAACACCCAAAAGCTTAGAAATAACACAATTAACACTCATGGTTTATGGATGATTTTATGGAACCAAATATATACATAACATATATACATCACAAATACATCTAAATCTAGCATTTAAACACCAATTTCTCATGCTTAAACTAATATTCAAATCAAACAAAATTTTGAAACAAAACTTCAAATTTAAAATGCCACTCACGGTTTTCTCTTGCTAAATCTTTGCTCCTCTTACTGAAATCTAAAATTTCTCAATCTCCAGACCACTTGCTTCTTTTCTTCTTTTTCTTTTTCTTCTTTTGTTGCCTTCTATCATCTTCCTCCTTTTTCTCTTCTTCCACCATGTTTCTTCCTGTAGAGATCTAACAACTCTTCTTCCCTTTTACTACTTTAGTCCCTTCTCTTTTCTTTTCTTTCTTTCTAACTCATTTACTTTGTTTGGTTACTACTTAGTCCTTACGTTTATTTCAATTTCATCCTTCAAAACTCTGCTTAATTAAATCCAATTTTATATTTTATTCTTATTAATTCTCACAATAAAAGTAATATAAACTCTTAGCAACTTTAATTTAATGTAATATAATCAACCTCTTAATCATTCACCCAAAATAATAATAATCAACTTCAATTAATACAAATTAATGAAATAAAATATTCCTTAATTATTATTAATCCAAAATAATACAGTTCAAGGACACGGAAGTTACAATTCTCCCATACTACAAGAAATTTTATCCTCAAAATTTTTACAAGTATATATGTCTCTACTATACAAGCCCTGGGTATCTATGTCTCATGTCCTCTTTTCGCTCCCATGTAGCTTCTTCTTGAGAGTGATTCTTCCATAACACTTTAACTAAAGAAATAACCCTATTCCTTACCGTTTTTGTTCTCTAGCTAAAATTGCTATAGGTGCCTTTTCGTAACTTAGATTCTCTCTTAACTTCATAAGTTGCTCTTTTAAAATATGAGTGGGGTCACTTCTATATTTTCTTAACATAGATATGTGAAACACATTGCGCACTCCCTTAAGAGTTGGTGGTAAGGCTAACCGATAGGCCACTGGCCTAATTCTTTTACTAACCTCATACGTTCCTACAAACCTAAAACTCAACTTTTCTCATTTTCTAAACCTTATCACCCCTTTCTATGGAGATATTTTCAAAAATACCTTGTCACCCGTATTAAACTCAATGTCAGTCCTCTTTAAATTGGTATAACTCCTCTGTCTATCTTGAGTTGTGTTAAGGTTAGTTCAACTGCCTGAAGATTATCCGTAATGATCTGAACCAATTTAGGACCTAACAATTTCCTCTCTCCTGCTTTATCCCAATAAATAGGAGTTCTACATCTTCTACCATACAAAGCCTCAAATGGTGCCATGTTCAACCTGCTTTGATAACTATTATTATACGTAAACTCCATCAATGGCACTTGTTTATCCCAGTTTCCACCAAAATCTAAAGAACTCGCCCTCAACATTTCTTCTAATACTTGAATGGTTCTCTTAGATTGTCCATCCGTCTGAGGGTGAAAAGCTGTACTAAATCTCAATCCAGTACCTAGTGCCTCTTGCAAACTTGACCGGAATCTCAAAGTGAACCTCGGATGATGATCTGATACAATCAATACTGGCATTCCATGCAATCTTATTATTTCCTTAATATCCAGCTCTGCCAATTTATTTAAACTATATGTTATCTTAATTAGCAGAAAATGAGCGAATTTTATCAATCTGTCCGCAATCACCCACACTGCATCATTTTCTTGTTGCGTCCTCGGTAATCCTACTACAAAGTCCATGGTTATATGCTCCCACTTCTATTTTAGTATAGCCAATGATTGCAATAAACTAGCTGGGTGTCTATATTCAGCGTTTACTTACTAACAAGTCAAACACTTGGAAATATATTCTGCACTATCTTTCTTCATCCCTTTCCACCAAAAATTTTCTTTTAAATTTTGATACATCTTGGTACTTCCAGGATGCATCACATACACAAAATAATGCACTTCTTCCAAAATTTTCCTTCTCAACTCCTCTTTATATGGCACATAAGTCCTCTTTTCCATTTTTATCACTCATTGATCATCACAATTCAAATTCTTATTCTTTCCACTTTTTACATCTTCAATCCACTGCAACACTTCATCATTAGTTCTCTGGCCTTGAGCAATCCTTTTCATCAATAATGGTCTCACCTTCAAAGTGGCTAATATACAGTTAGGTGCATTTACACCGAGCTCAACATTCAATCTTCTGAGTTTAATCATCATAGGCATCCTAATAGCATGTATGTAATGCAGATTCCCAGTCAATTTTTAACTAAGAGCATCTGCTACCACATTGGCTTTGCCCGGGTGGTACTCAATCGTACAATCGTAGTCCTTTGGTAACTCCACCCATCTCCTTCGTCTCAAATTCAAGTCCTTTTGACTGAGAATATACTTGAGACTCTTATGATTAGTGAATATTTAGCACTTTTCCCTATAAAAATAATGTCTCTATATCTTTAAGGCAAAAATCACTACTGCCAATTCTAAATCATGTGTGGGATAGTTTTACTCATGAGGTCTCAGCTGTTTGGATGCATAAGCAATAACTTTGCCTTCCTGCATCAACACACAACCTAACTTTTGTATTGAAGCATCACTATACACCACCAATCTACCATCTTCTATTGGTAAAGTTAAAATAGGTGTATTAGTCAACTTCTCCTTCAGAATTTTAAAACTCTACTGACATTTAGGAGTCCAACAATATCTTATATCTTTTCTCAATATCTTAGTCATAGGTGATGCAATTATTGAGAAATCTCGAACGAACCTCCTGTATTATCCTGCCAACCCCAAGCTTCTCTCTTTTCTGTATTTTCTTTCAAATGAAGTTCTTCTTAAGAGTTTATAGAAATTGCTATTTGTGAATTCTTGGATTTGTTGTATCCTGAAGGTATATTATCTTTAACCCTGTAGCAATTAGTGGGGGCAATTAATACCTTAAAGATAATGACAAATCTCACGCCTTAAAGCCTTCTAAATTACCCACTATTCTAACAATTTTAAGGTATTAATTTCTGTAATGGAGTCCAAGGCTGTTGTGAGTCAAGAGTTTGTGAAATTGGATCGTTTTGATGGCACCAATTTCGTTCGTTGGAAAGATAAGATGATGTTTTTATTGACTGCTCTCAAGATATCATATATTCTTGATCCAAACCTGTCTGAATTTCCTGCACTCAAAAAGGATGATACTGATCAAGTGAAGGCAGACCAAAAGAAACGTGAGGAAGATGAGTTGCTGTGTAGAGGACACATTCTTAACAATCTGTCTGATCGTTTATATGATCTCTTTACGTCCATCAAGTCTGCAAAAGAAATCTAGAACTCTTTGGAGTACAAATACAACACAGAAAAACAAGGTGTAGACAAGTTTCTTATTATCAAAATTTTTAATTTTATTATGGTTGATAATGTTTCGATTATGGATCAAGTGCATGAGTTTCAAGTCCTTGTTTCTAAACTTAAAGACTTGAAAGTAGTAGTTCCTGAATCATTGCAAGTAGAAGGAATAATTGCTAAACTTCCTCCTAGTTGGAATGAATATAGGAAGAAATTATTGCACACTACAGAAGAATTTTCTCTAGAATAGATTCAAAAGAATTTGCGAATTGAAGAGGAAACCAGAATTTATATCAAGAATTTTGCAAATGAATCTGCAACAAGAGTCAATTTTGATCAAGTCTGCAAAATAAATTTGGAACTCTTTGGAGTACAAATACAACACAGAAAAACAAGGTGTGGACAAGTTTCTTATCATGAAATGTTTTAAATTTATTATGGTTGATAATGTTTCGATTATGGATCAAGTGCATGAGTTTCAAGTCCTTGTTTCTAAACTTAAAGACTTGAAAGTAGTAGTTCCTGTATCATTGCAAGTAGGAGGAATAATTGCTAAACTTCCTCCTAGTTGGAATGAATATAGGAAGAAATTATTGCACACTACAGAAGAATTTTCTCTAGAATAGATTCAAAAGCATTTGCGAATTGAAGAGGAAACCACAATTCATATCAAGAATTTTGCAAATGAATCTGCAACAAGAGTCAATTTTGTTCAAGCAAACCAGAACTATGGAAAGAACAAGGCTAGAAATAAGAGAAAATTTTATGAGTCTGCAGTAAAGAATTCTGGAAATTCTAGCATGACTAGCAACTCTAAGAAGGGCAAAACGTGTTACAATTGTGGCAAGAAAGGGCATTACAAACGTGAATATAGGCTTCTAAAGAAATAGAAGTAAGAGATAAAAAATGATACTCAAAATTCCAATAATGCAAATATGACTGAACAAGTTACTAAATTAATTGCTATAGTTTCAAGTTTGCATGTTGGAATGATCATTGAACTTCAGATGGCTGCAAGTACTACTTCTAATGACTGGTGGTATGATTCTGGTGCAACAATTCATGTTTGCAACAACAAGAGTCATTTCAAAGATTACGTTATTGCTGAAGATGGCCAAGAAGTACTCATGGGAAATTTTAATGCTGCAAAAGTCATAGGAAAAGGGATTGTGGAACTGAATTTTACTTCTGGAAAGAAATTGCTATTACTTAACGTTTTATATGTCCCAGATATGAGAAAGAATATTATTTCTGCAAATTTACTTTGTAAGAAGGGATTCAAGGCTGTCTTAGAGTCTGATAGTTTAATTTTGTCCAAAAATTGATTGTATGTAGGAAAGGGCTACTCATGTGATGGAATGTTTAAACTCAGTATTAATAATAATAAAACACATGTTTCTGTTTATATGACTGATTTATCTTTATCTTTATGGCATGATAGATTGGCACATGTGAGTTTTATATCACTTAAATATATGGCTAAATATGGTTTAATTTCATTTGTAAATGGAGATACAAAAACATATGAAATATGCATTCAAGCAAAAATGTCAAAAAGGCCATTTCCTAAGGTTGATAGAAATTCTGAATTATTAGATCTTGTGCATTCTGATATTTGTGAATTGAATGGGATCTTGACAAGAGGAGGAAATATATATTTTATCAC
>CATIWO010135628.1:0-17208 GCA_949673435.1 Macaranga tanarius | reverse complement strand
TTTTTTATAAATAATATTATATTTTGTGCATCAGCAACAGACAAGTTTGTAGAAAAAGGGTACATATTGCCAGTTGGTGAATTAGGGAGGATTGTAATCAAAGCTCAAGGGAGACATATCAAATCAGCCAAAGCCAAAGGTTTGATTGGAGAATTTTCATAAATTTATGGTGAGATTTGAATGTTATATATAGCTGTAATTTGTAAATGGTGGATTCCACCATTTGTCCTCAAAGAAATTGAGACACATCCCCAACAACCCTTTTTTTTTTATCAACTTCAACGCCCAAAATTGACAAAACTTACCCATTAAAAAAATATTTTTTTTGACGTTATTATAATTCTATTCAAATTGAATCAAATTCAACCGAATCAATTTAAATTTGTTAGATTGATTTAAATAAAAAAAAATTATTTTAGAGATAATTAAATTTATAATTTTTTATAATTAAATTAAAAATTAAAATAATAATTTTTATAAATTTGAAAAACACTTTTTGTAAATTTTTTAGTTATATCACGTGTAAAAATATTTGGCTAATCACATTAGTAATATTCCAAATACCTATTATTATTGAATTAATTAAATATAAAATAATTATGATATTTATTCATTTATTGATTTATTAGACGTAATAAACTGGAGTGGATAAATATTTTTTTCTATCTTCTATTAGTCATAATTCATTAATTTTGCCAAAAATTGGTGATGTGGATGAATCACATGACAAAATCATTTTATATCATTGAAAACTAATGCATGCATCCATCATGCATGGACCAATTTTAGGCTTCACAAATAAGATAGTCTATACTTCAACATTTTCAAATTCAATGATTTTTCATTTTTGTTAAAAAACAACCTTAACTACTAGAAAAAAGAAAAAAGAAAAAAAAAAAAAAAACTTAACAAAAAAAATTTGGAGTACGAGAAACATATATTATAGTACTATTTTTCTGAACTTCATATATAAGCGACTGGCTAGTGTAGTATTACTGATTATAGGGTCTATTTGATATTATTGTGGGTAATTTTATTTTTGAAAATTTGAATTTTTATTTTTAGTTGCACTTATTTTTGCCTAAAAAATAACAAATTATATTTTCTTTAAATTGGGATTCCAAAAAATTATTATAAAAAAGGGTAATGATACATGTCGATTAGAGTAATATGAACAGTATTTTCTTTCATTAAATTTTTTTGTCAAATTACATTTTCGTCCCTCTTAATTTTATAATATAAAAAAAATTATATAATAATTTAAAAATACCTATTTTAATTGATAATTAATTAAATTAACAAAATCTAAAACCTAAGAGAGGTACGGGTGAACCCGTCGTGTTATAATTTAAAGATCTAAATTTTATATTTTATTTATTTAATATTTTTTTTATAATTATTATAAAACTATAGAGGCAAATGGGTAATTTGTCGCTTAAAGCGACACACTGTTTGTGTCGCTCTAAGCGACACAGAACATTACCTTATAAAAAATTTTAAAAATAAAGAGGGAAAAAAGTTGTAACAACTACAGTGTGAAACTCTTCCTAAATCGATTTGTGAAATTGTGAGATTAGAGATGTTCATGTTTTAGTTTGATTGGTTTATCACTAATTAATGTTTCAAATCAAACCAATAAAATTAGTTTTTAAATGCTTAAATTCTTAAACAAACCAAGTAAAGCTAAAAACATATCCAACTAAAGATATTTAAATTCGGTTTGAATAATCAATTTGAAAAAAATAAATCAATTAATATAAAAATTAATAGTAATAGACTTCATCAATTTTATTAAAATAGTGCAAATTTTATATTGTGTATTTATAATTTTGTAACATAATAATTTTTTTTGAAAGTTAATAAAAATCAAAATAATAACAAATATTTCAAAAATATTTAAATTCAATAGCATAATTTGCTAATTACTAGGATGATTTGTTGCTCAATCATAATATTTATTTGTATATTTATAAAAAACACCCTAGCTACCTCTTCCTAAAAAAACTTTCATTTGTCATCAATGTAAATCATCTCTTAGATTGGCATTAGTCTCTCCCTATCTCTTTTTGTTTTATTTACTTTTTTTAATACATATATATCTCTGATTTGTTTGATTTTTTTTTTTTTATATAATATTGGAATTTTTTTGATGGAGTTTTTATGTTTTATGGGATAAAATTTTGTCAATATTTTTGTAATCAGATTTATTTAAAAACTAGAGAGTCGATTTATGACCAATCAAAGTCAATAAGTGGAGCATGCGGATCACAAAGTTGTAAATTAAAAGAACTCTATTAACGCAATTAACGTAATTGAAAAATAATGACAAAATTTTATATGATAATGAGATTTTATTTTGATATATTTTGATTGTATTTTTATTTATATTATTTTTTATCAAAATATATTTTTAATTTTCAATGAATAAATAACTATCTCTTTTGCTTAAAAAGATAATATTAATTTATGAAATATTTATTCATCCAAAATAACTTTTTTATATTAAATTTACCATTTATAATTTTAATTATATGAATTTAACACTATGTGAGATGTTTACCTATAATTAGTATAACCTAACATCACCAGATATGAAATAAAGTATTTATTTACTGGAAAAGATTTATATAGCTATGTATGATGTATCTAACCTAATCTAATATAAATTCCAAAAATTTGAAAAATATTTATGTCCACCTCCATATCCATGTCCATATTTCTTTTGGGTGAAGTTTTGGGTCCATTGTTGAGCAGTTAGCCACCAAAGCTCCCCCACCCCCACACTTTGTTATAGAAATTGGTCAGTATTAATTCACCGCATTTGAGTGCACCCACTCAAAACCCATTATTAGTTGCCGAACTGTTCAATTTTTTTTTCTTTTTATTTTCAAAAACTACAACCAAACCAAGTATAAAAAATAAATTATGACAAAAAGAAAATATGTATTTACAAGTTTGAAAAAGTTATAAACCAAGACCATAAGGAGTTAAAGAATACATCTTCAACCAAGTTACATGTGTTTATGATATATATATTTGAATATCAATAAATTTTAGTTACTTACTTTAAACTAATTCTTTTGAGTTATTTGAAAACAGCAATCTAATTATTTTTTAATTTTAATTAAAATTTTGGATTTTTTATTTTTTGTTCATTAAAAATTTAAAAAGTTAATTTTTTTAAAAAAAATTACTTGCTATAAAATATAATAAATTTTACCAGTATTGATGGATTAAAAAATTTGAGCCCAAAATCTCATCTAAGGTTTCATTGATTTATAAATTCAAAATACATAAACTTTAATTTCAATATAATTTTTTATAATTATGTGTTTTTTTTTTTTACTATTATCAATATAGGGTGATAGAATTTTTATTAGGAGCGAATATGAATTCAAAATCAAAAAAATTTTGAATATTTTAAAAATAAAAATTTTAGAACTGTTCCAAATTCCATTCCATTTTTTAAACTAATTCAATATGAAAATTTTGAATTTTTTGAAACAGTTTGATTCAGTACTATTTAAAATGGAAAACATTCCTAATATAGTTATCTAATTTAATACAATTAAAATTATTTAATTTAATATTATTTTATTTATAATTTTTCTGTCTTGCTTCCCATCAATATGTATGTTGAAATGGTAAAAATATTATTTAAAAGGTGTTCATTTTTAGGAACCAACCCATCTCTGCTTGGCCCATTAATGTCTCTGGCATCAACATGACATTTTGCCCTTTTGTCATGGCCGATTGTCAACGACAGCCATGCATTTCCATCTCTTGTATCTTTCTCTTCAGACAAATTAATACAATGCAATTGCATTTTTCCTCGTTATTTCTTTCATGATTTGTGAGAACAGGGATAAGATTTGACAATCCTCTTTCAACCAGCATCACCACCACCACCAAAAGCATATATTATTTGGAGGAAGAAGACAATGAAGTTTCATTCAATTCACTCCAAAGTGCATAAATCAACAATTTTCGAATCGACAACTAACAACTCATATACCCTTTTTTGGAAATTGGAATGGAAAATCTAGAAATGCAAGAATTCAATTTGGTTCTCGTATGCGAAAATCTTATAATGATAGAAAAATTCTCAAATTAATTAAAACCATAGAACCTAATCTCATGTAAAATTAATTAAGAAATTACTATATAATAACGAAAATGTACCTAAATTTATAGTGTAATCTTCATAAACGTGCGGCTGGCCTTCTAGGTCATCATACGTATGACTTATAGACCATGATCACCTATATAAAAATAACAATCCTATTATCTTTTTGATATTTCTATTTTAGTCTAAAATTATCCAAACCCAATTGATCACTTTTAAATGAGCTTAACCTATATGACAGTCCATAATACATAATTATTCACATATAAGCCCAATGTTAGATTAAGGATCCAACAATCTTCCACTTGGGCTATATGTGTAACCTTATAATCATGTATTACAAAAATAACTGTATGAGCTCATCTGTCTGTCATTACCGAAATGTATCTATAACTAATCCGGTCCATCAATCATATCAATATAGGATCAAAGTAATTTTTGTTACATTTATCGTAACTCGACTTATCAATGGTCACGTATATCGATACAACTGAATAACATGGATCATGATGTAGATGTGTAGCATGGAAATTTCATGCAATGTGATCTTAACATGCCTATTTTCAACTGGTCCACCTTAAATCTTAGTAAGATTAAACTATACCGAAATAAGAGTGTGAGTAAATCAAAAATTTTATTTCTGCAGAAAATAACTGAAAGTTATAAACTGAAATAACCAAAGGATGTCTACATCAAAGAGCATCTAAAATTACAAACTCCCACTAAAACTGAATATTCTCAAATGACATGACACCCAAACGAGCAGTATGCTCATGAAACACTTTGGGTGGCACTCCTTAGTAAGTGGATCCGCAATCATGGAGTTTGTATCGATGTACTCTATAGACAACAGTTCACTCTGAACTATTTATTTCACAACAAAGAACTTGATATCTATATGCTTTGACTTCGTCGAGCTCCTGTTGTTGTTAGAATATAAAAGTGCTGACTTATTGTCACAAAATAACTGAAGAGGCCTTTCAATGCCATCCACAATATTGCATGATTGGATGTCTCATAACACACTATAAGTTACGCTGTCATGGTTGAAGAGGCTATAAGAGATTGTTTAATACTCTTCCAGGAAATAGCACCACTAGCCATTAGATAAATATAGCCCGACGTAGATTTCATACTATTTTGACATCCAGCAAAATCAGAGTTAGTATACCCAATGATCTCAAGCTGATCTGACCTCCGATATATGAGCATGTAGTCCTTTGTTCTCTGTAAGTACCGCATGATCCATTTAACTGCTTTCCAATGGTCTACTCCTGAATTATTTAAATATCTGCCTAACATCCTAGTGATGTACACAATATCCGAATGCGTAGAAACCTGAGCATACATTAGACTCCTTACTATAGATGCATAAGGAATCTTTTGCATTTTTTTTCCTCAAAATCATTCTTAGGGCACTATTTGAGACTAAATCTGTCTCCCTTAGCCACAGAGGTATCACCCGATTTACAATCCTGCATGCCATATCTCTTGAGAACCTTTTCGATATAGCTCTTTTGTGATAATCCAAGATTATCAAGAGAGCAATCTCTGTGTATTTGGATGCTTAATGTAAAAGAGGCGTCACCAAGATCTTTCATCTCAAAATTATTAGCTAAAAAGTTATAGGTTTCATGCAACAAGCCTATATCGTTGTTGGAAAATAAAATGTCATCGACATATAAAACCAAAAAAATATACTTGCTCCTACAGAAATTATAGTATATGCATTCATCAACCAAATTCATCTTAAAACCGAACGAGATGATCACCTGATGAAATTTGAAATAACATTGTCGAGATGCTTGCTTGAGCCCATAGATGGATTTCTTAAGTTTGCAAACCATATTCTTTGGGTCTCCAAACACAGTTTTCTGGATGCACCATATAAATTATTTCATCAATATTACCATTAAGAAACACTATCTTTATATTCATATAATGCAACTCAAGATCAAAATATGCCACCAATGCTATTATAATCTTAAAAGAGTCTTTCAAAGAAAATGGAGAGAAAGTCTCTTTATGATCAATGCCTTCTTTCTATGTGAAGCCCTTTGTAACAAGACATGCCCTGTATCTCTCCACATTACCTTTCAAATCCCTCTTGGTCTTAAATATCCATTTGTAACCAATGAGTTTCGCACTTTCTGGCAATGGGACAAGATCCCATACGTCATTGTCTCTCATGGACTTTATTTTATTATTCATGGTATTAATCCACTTTTGAGAATTAGAACTTTCCATGGCTTAACGGAAGTTGATTGGATCATCTTCTATCACTCTAATGTCAACCTCATATTCTTGAAGAAATACAATATAATCATCTGGTATTGCACGTCTTTTTTTTCTAATGGATCTTTTTAATGGCATAAGTTCTTCAGGTGGTAGAGTTTGTTCCTCTGGAATAATTTCTTGATTGGGAGGTTCTTTGACATTATTTTCATCTATTGTGCCTTGAACAGAGTCAGGAATGGAATCCTAGTCAACTTAACATTCTCAAAGAACCGGGCATTTTCTGACTCAAAAATTGACTTAGTTATGGGATTATAAAACTTATATCCCCTGGATCTTTCAAAGTATCCAACAAAATAATAACTCACCATCTTTGAGTCCAGTTTCTTTTCATTAAGGCTTTGCCTCAACTGGATATCCCCAAACATGCAAGTGCTTTAAACTGGATTTCTTACCAGTCCAAAGTTCATAAGGGGTTTTGGCAGTCACTTTTATTGGAACTCTGTTAAGGATATATGCTGCAGTCTTAAGTGCTTTTCCCTATAGTGATTCTGGTAAAGTAGAATGAGAAATCATACTCCTTACCATGTCCTTAAGTGTTCTTTTCATCTTTCAGCAACACCATTCATAGTGGGCGAACCTGGCATAGAGTAATATGGGACGATACCGCATTCATCTAGAAATTTAGCAAATGGTCTTGGACATTATTCACCTGAACCATCATATCTACCATAGTATTCACCACCACGGTCAGATTTGATGGCTTTTAATCCTTTTGCTGAGTTGATTTTCAACTCAACTTTATAACTTTTGAACACATTAAGCCACTGTGCCTTTTCTTTAAAGAGATAGCCATATCTAAAAAAATCATCTATAAATATTATAAAATATTGTTGTCTATTCCAAGAAGTTATAGGAAATGGCCTACAAATATCCGTATGTGTAAGTTCTAAGAAGTCTGAAGTTCTATTGGCTTCAAATCTCCTTTTATTAGTCTATTTCCCCTTAATACAATTGACACAGAGGTTAAAATCTGTGAAGTCTAAAGGGTTGAGAATTTTATCTGACACAAGTCTCTCTATTCTCCGCTTAGAGATGTGACCTAATCTCTTGTGCCATAATGCAGCCGAATTCTCATTAGTTAATTTTCTCTTTATACCTCATGTACTTAATTATAAGGATTCATTAAATGAGGTATCTACATAGAGTGAATAAAGATTATCGTAACCTGATAAAGAACTGGAACCAACCAGATTTGAATAATGAAAAAAACTGAATTCATTCTCAAATAGACAAGAATAACCAAATTTGTCTAAAGTAGAAATAGAAATCAAATTTTGTCTAACAGATGGTACAATAAAGGTTTCATCTAGATCCAAATAAAATCCAGTCTTTAACAATAATCTAAATTTTCCTATTGCCTCAACTTGAACCTTCTTGTCATCACCTACATAAATATATTTTTCAGCATCATTTGGTTTTTAGCATCTCAGACAACTCTGCATAGATACACTGATGTGAGTTGTTGCTCTAGAATCTAACCACCATATATGTCTAGGCACCGAAGTTAAATTAACATCAGAATAAACCTAATTAAGAAGCATACCTTTCTCAGCAAGCCATGTGTGATAATTGGTGCAATGCTTCTTTATATACCCTTCAGCTCCATAGAAGAAACAACCACTACCTTATTGATCCTTACGTTTCTTTTGTTGTTTTTTTTTTTTGAGGTGCTGTATTTACAACTTTCTTATCCTTTATCCTTTTCTTTCCCTTGTCCTTGCTCTTAAAGATTGTGGCCAAGTGAGCACTTTCCGTCTTGTTTTGCTTTAAATTTTCCTCTTCCTGAACATAGTGTGAGATGAGCTCCTTCAGAGACTAAGTCTTTTTTTGACAATTATAGCTCACCTTAAACTGGGTAAATTGTGTTGGAAGAGATATCAAAACCAAATGCACCAACAAGTCCTCAAAGAGTTCTAGTTTAAGTGCTTTTAACTTAGAAGCAAGATGAAACATCTTCATAATGTACTCTCTAATATTGCCTTTGCCTTTATACCTCATTGAAATTAGATTTGTCAAGAGTGTACCAATTTTAGCCTATTCATTCTTGACGAATCTCTTTTTAATATTTGCAAGGAACTCTTTAGCCGTAATTATCTTTTCAGTCATTGTGCCCTTGAATGCTTACGGAATGGCCTTCTTTATGATCATCACACATATGCGATTTGATTTCTCCCACCTTTCCATATCTCTCTTTGCATCATAGGTACTATTATCCATAAGAGG
The DNA here is from genome assembly GCA_949673435.1 of Macaranga tanarius. Classification (NCBI taxonomy): domain Eukaryota; kingdom Viridiplantae; phylum Streptophyta; class Magnoliopsida; order Malpighiales; family Euphorbiaceae; genus Macaranga; species Macaranga tanarius. The sequence goes on along the minus strand of CATIWO010135628.1, from coordinate 8,561 downwards.
TGGAGGAGAATCAACCCTTAACGCAAGGTCGAGATCCATGACTCTGAGAACTATCAAAAGGTTCTCTTACTATGATTTGAAGTTAGTGCCATTTAACATAAGAATAGAATTAATGCTGGCAGTAATATTAGCAGGAGTAGCTGAACAGAGAACAACAAATAAACAAAACAAGCTCATATAAGTTCTAAAATAAAATCATTAATAAATTAAAATAATGGTAAACCCCATCTTAAAATATCAAACACTCCATTAATATTATGTCTTTGGACAACGATATTAACTTATAAGTGATATATTGGTGTAGTAATCAAACACTAACAATAAGTAACATATCGAATAACAAATCTTCATTCGGGCCGATTTATTATTTACATATAAAAATGAACAATCGTCACATATATATTACCACAGATGTATATGCAATTCTGTTAAATACAGACCTTCCTTTGGGCCGATCAATATTCACATAAGTTACATGCATATAACCGTTTATATTTTAAAATAAATTAATATCCACAAGAGAACTCACTTTGGCGAAATGTTGTTTCAATTAATTTATCTTAAAATATATATAAAACCATACTTTTACTTGAATTTAAAATTGTATCCAAAATACTTTAATTGCATAAATTGCACAAAAAAATTTCTTAATTGCATTAGTGCAATTATTTTTAAGAACCAAATCAACAAAAATTGTATATAAATATATATACATATAGGTTTGCAATTCAAAACAAAAACCAAAATTGTAATCTAAATTTTTAATCAATAAATATCCAAATGCATAACCAAAATCAAATTGCATGCAAAAGTTTTATCCATACATATATATACTTATAAACAACTGCAAAAAATAAATAAATAAATAAACCAAAATAAGCATGACAAAAGCTTAACCTTTTGCATGCGAGACCTATACTCATGCACTGTACCTAAAACGGTATGCACCAAATTCATCAAGAAATTCGTAATCAAAGAGAACCATACCAACGTATATACATGTTAATGGAGCCAAAACAACAACGCAAGCAAATTTCACCTTTGGGAAACCACAGTTTAATAACGTTCAATTCGGAATAAAAAAAAAAAAGGCAATGAAACCGTATGCTCATATGATCTCAACAAAATTATATATATCCAACCAAAAAAAATCAATTCACCAAATATATAAAATCAAAAATTTTCTAATAATTAAATATGAGCGACTCTAATACCACTTGTTAGGAAAATTTTCACATTAATTAAAACCCTAAAACCTAATTTCATGTCAAATCAATTAAGAAATTAATACATGATAGCGGAAACGTACCTAAATCTATATTGTCATTCTTACAGACTTATGGCTGGCCTTCTAGATCAGTACGTTTTCTCCGATAGGATATAGAAAGAAGCAGTAGAATTATCATACGTATAACCTAGGGACCATGACCACCTATATAAAGATAACAATTATGTTATATTTTTAGTATTTCTATTTTAGCCCATCATTAAAATAGAATTACCCATTAGTTTTTACCCATTAAAGGCTCACACCCTTTAGATACATCAAAACTCAAAATTATCCAAACTCAATTGAGCTTAACCTATATAACAGTTCATAATACATAATTATTATAAGCCGATTAAAGATCCAACATATAATTTTTAGAATTCCATAATTTTCAACTTAAAAAAAATGGTTGAACATTTTGAAAGGAATAAAATTGTGGCATTTCAGAATGAAAATCATAACAAATTAATATGATTTTTTCAAAAATTCAATGCAACTGAACTATTGTATATGGTTTATACCGAATAAAGGATTAATTCAAATTCTTATTTGCAAATTGTATATGATTTAGAGACTATATCCAGATGCCATATATACTCTCAAATAACTCTGCATATCCAAATGTAGAAAGGAAAGTCTTACAATTTAGAGATTTACATGTTTTTTTGGATGCAAACATCATAAAGTCCATAACAACCCACACTGGAGCTACTGAAGACCAATGTCCTCAGAGGTTCATTGTACTTTGTAATCTTCTTTGTTTAACTGAAGATAAACTTCACTAAGAAAGAAACAACGATAGGCTCATTTTGTCATCTATCCTTCCTACACAATGCCTCCAATCTTTGTTAATAAAGGGGCAAATTGTGCTTGGCTATGGCCAAGAAGCGACTTGATGTTAAATAATGAACACAATCTCACGCACTTGTAATCGGAGCAAGAAAGCCATTAATATTTCGCCAGAACTTATTTTCACTTTCCAATTTTTAGCCTATCCGACAAAAATGACGAAAATGAATCTGATATATTCCACAAGTGAGAAAGATGACAGCGATACCCGCATATAATATTTCCTTTAATAGGAACTACAGTTGCATTCATTTCTCAGCAGAAGAAAACCCCTATAAAATAAATCAAAACATGCCCCGGAAATTCGAAAAGATGTGGAAGTAGGCAAGGCATGCATCCAGGGATTAATACAAATTGTTTAACACTCAAAATATAATAAGTTAAACAGAAAGGACATAACCTGAGATCTGAATAATAAAATACACAACCAACCAAAAGATTAAATATTGAAGTTCGAACACTGGTTGAAAAGCATGGAACAGACTATGTCTATAACCAATTGCCATAATGCGATGGCAACCACAACACATAGCAAATGCACAATTGAAGATACCAACTCCCCTGCTCAAGACTCAAATAAAACAACAGAAGGTGATACCTTCAAGAGCCTATTAATAGATTATTATACTGTGCCTCTAGCAGCAATTGAAGAGTAACTGCATGGGGGCACTCTTCATGATGTTATCTAATCCTGCATATGAAGTAGAAAGTCTGTGTTAAAGGCATGGCAAAATGTACAACAAGAGCACAATGTAGTGAATGAAATTTCATTTCCATGACTATGATGTAATGGGGTTTTTATATGGAATAGGAACGCATGCACTGTTTGCACACATACATTAAGTTGATTGGCACTTGGTCACCTAAAGATATAGACAAATATCATAATAATCAGAGAAACTTAAACAACTAGAAGACCAACTGAGTAATATTTGTAGTCAATAGTAAATAATTTGCATAACTCGTCAACTTACAACTGACACCTAATTTGCTTAGATTGCAGACACAAACACCAGCTGCATGGAACATACTCTCCCAACTCAAACACTCCTCAGTTTTCAGACAATCTCTACACTTAATATTGGTTTTTTACAACAATAAGATTCGACGTTACTGTAGTTAGTGAAACTCTAAATTCAATCTTTAGCATAGAATCAGGTTATTTCAATCTTTGGCATAGATTCAAATGTTCAGTATATGATAGTTTACCAAGACCACATACATACAGGTTACTTCATATTCATCACTTCTTTTATATGATAGATCATATCTAAACTTCTTTGAGGAAGATATTTTTTGCTGACAACAAGTGCTTAGAATTTGTATTAAAAGAGTTTAATGCTCAGAATAAATTTTGAATATTTCAAAAGTTTTTAATTTGGATATAGTACCTCCTAGCCATATTTGGAGCGTCCAACCATTAACTATATTCTAAATCTAAAAAACTCGGCCATTATATAAATTCATTAGTTTCTGCAGTTGTAAATGATGCATAATGCAATTCAATGCGCATATATGAAGACTATTTTCTGGAGTATGATATAAAATCAGATGCAAAAATGGGTTATTGAAACATCAGCAAACAAGGCAAGAGATATGGAAATGGAAAGGATTATTAAAATGATATCAGGAATTGGATCATGCAATAGAGACAAGCATGAGAAGATAACAGAATGGTTAATGAAGTTGACTACGAAATTAACAGAAGCATTGTACCTCATCATCATCATCATCATCACCACCATCTTCCTTGTTCTTCTTGAGGCGTGTCGTGCCACCCTCCTTGCTTATGGGCAACTTCATTGACCCAAAAGGTGTATCCACATTAATATTCCCTTTCATAGTGTAACCAGTGCCCTTTCCTCTAATCATGTCCCAAAGTGCAGAACCAAAGTCCTTAGGCCTGAAGGTAATAGGAATATCAATGTAACTTATTCCCTTTTTCTCAATTTTAGTAGATTCGGCCAGTTCAGCGCTCCCAATGCTCACATCTGATAGCCAAACCTCATAATCTAATCCATTGAGGCCCAAGTCAAAATCATTCATGTTTTCTAACTTCAGATGAAGCACTGCAGCAGCTTCTTCAAATGAGAATTTCTCAAATTTTATTTTCTCAAGATCAATATCAGGCTTGTAAGGGATTGGAATCTCCCCAGTTTTCTCAAGAGGAAGAGTTAGCCTTCCAAAAACTGGAACATCAACAATGAGATCAACCTTAATCCTGTAAGGAATAATACTTCCAGGTTGAATATCATGGTACGTGTTTTTTATGTCATCATAAATTAAAATAACAGGTATCTTGACAGTCTCTTCGCCATGCGCATGAATAGTTCCAGCATCTGGGATTAAACCTGAAACAAGTTTCCGACCATCGCTCTCAATCAAGTAGTTGATGTCAATGAGAGGGATTGGAATAGGGTTGGGATTCTTAACAAGCACATCAACAACAAGCTCTGCCTTCTCTAAATTGATTGAAGGAATGTGAATCCCCGTAACATCTGCAGTTGGCTTGCCAAAACCAATTGTTTCCTCAATCTTTTCACCAATGTCATGAATAAAATCCTTAACTTTCTCAAGAAATCCACCCTTCTCTCCATCCTTGTCATCTTTATCCATGACACCTCTATCAACGACTTCGGGATTATCAGAAGATGCCATACCTTTACAGCCAAAATTCCGCAGGTCAGCAAAACAATCAAATCAACCAGGAATGAAAAAAAAATGCAGGAAATATGCCCGCGTCAATAATCAAAGACAAAAACAACTGAAACCCATGTTCTTCACATATGACAAGTATATGATTCCCTTGGAAAAAAAATGTAATGCTAAGCTAAGCTTTTTCCTAATGTTCTCATACAATCACCTATACTGCTTAATCAAAAAGTGAAGGGATCCAATTCACAAGCAATTTTTTTTTTTTTTTTTACAAGCTGTAAAATGTTTTTAACAAAGCTGTAAAATCAGACACCATGGCTCACACACACTCATCAAACTGTATTTTCCTCAGGTTTCCTTTGTTTTCTGGAACTATTTTCTACGGATCCAAACAAAACATAATAATAATAATAATTAAAGAAAACAAAAATCATACACAAAGATCCAAAATCAACACAAAAGAGAATGAGATCAAGATCTCACTCAGATTAAAGAAAATAAAGTAAATTGAAATGGATGTCAGATCGCTCAAAATGGAACCTTTTTTGAAGACAGGAAATTAAGGAATAAATTGAAATGAGAGAGAGGGAAAGTGATGGATCAATTATTGAATCAGAAATTACCTGAAAACTTGATGAATCAGAGTGAGCGAGTGAGAGAGTGTGACGCGTGTGAAGAGGAGAAAAACAGTGAAGAAGAAGGGATGAGGAAGAAAAGGCGGGCTTTTATACTATAATTACAGTTGCAATCATCTAATTAAGGCATATTACATGCCCTCCCACTTGTAATTGCATCATTTTTATTTTTATTTTTTTTAGTAGTTTTAAGCCCTGAAGGTCCTGGAAGAGCGGAGGGGAAAGAGGATCAAACTTTCGTCCTCTATTCGAATTGGGGACGTCATGCGGGAGAAAACTCCCGCACGAAAGAAGGGCACCAATGGAGATTGAACCCCCACTGGCGGGCTGCTTTGGCAGCAGCCTTGCCACCCGAGCTAAAGTTCTACCAAATTAATACATTAATTTTTGTATAAGTGATTATATAGGCACCTATTTACAATGTTAGTAATATATGTAAATGACATGTTAGTATATAAATAGTGATAAAATAATAAATTTATAAAAATATAAGAGATAGAATGATAAATTTATATAAATATATGTGTTTATATAATAAGTCATTGACAAGTTGAGATATTAATTTAGTAAAATTAGAAGTAAATAGGGTAAAATGACAAATTCATTAAAGTGTAGATGACTGCAAATGTATTATGTCTTTAATTAATTATTCTAAACTTCCGTTGTAATTAATGAAATTTATTGTTTTGGTTTAATTATTTTTGTTATAAATATTTTTTCAAATAATCAAACAATATTTTTCTTATTTTAAAAAATAATATTTTCTTAAATAAAAAATATAATTTTTATTAATATAATTAATTAACATAAAATATTAGAGTTAAAGTATAGTGTATGTGTATTATGTTAAGAATTTTTTTATATATATATTGTATAAAAACTTGTTATATAAATATGAACATCTTTAAAATAAAATTTAAGAATACTATCATATAAAATTTATTTTTATTTATAGCTGATTTAGCTTAAAAATTAAAAGAATTATAAGTATATTTATGTAAAAATTTTATAGTAATACTTTCTCAATAGTTTATTTATGATATTTTATTTGTTAATATGTGATATGTAATATTATTAATTAAAATAAACTAAAGAAAATGAATATTTTTAATTTATAAACTATTTTTTATATAAAAATTAAATTAATTATTTTTATATTTATAATTTAATTCCACACTACATTGTTATATAATTAACTTATATTTCATCATTATTATTTATTGTATATGCATCGAATATAAATTAATATTTATAATTTTATGACAAGAAAAATAATAATTAAGAAAGATATTTATTTACTCTATATATATATATATATATATATTATTTCTTATATATATGTGGGTATATAAATATTTAATAATAATTTATATATTTAACAATTAAGTAATTGAAAAACATTCATGGCATATGAAGGGAAGTCATCGTCGATAATTAACTAATTAAATTAATCGGTGTGTACTTTGTACACGTAAGATTGCCGACTTCTTGGACGACAAAAGATCAGCTGGAGAATAGAGCACGTGTCTCCGTACGCGGCTTGTCAGATTCATCCGTTTAAAAAAAAAAAAGTCTTCTGACCCTACTTCTTCTTAGCTGGCCCTTTTATTTCGTTATGTGCTCCTCATACTTTACAACACCTTTTAAATAAGAGAATAAATAAAAAAGGATAATAACAATTTTAATCCTATAAATTCTATATATTTTTAATTAAGTTTTATAATTTTTTTTATAATTAAATTTTATAGGTTTTAAAAAATATTTCCGTCAGTCAAAATAATTTTCAGTTAGTCAACTTTCAAATTTAAATGTTTTTTTTTTTTTTACATTTCAGTCTTAAAATTATAAAAAAAAATATATTATTTTTATATTTTAAATAAATAATATTTTATTTTTATATATGACTTATTATATTAATTAACTTTTATAATAACTATATAACTCCTTAAAATAATTTTTTTTAAAAATAAAATAAAATATTATTTTTCAAATTATTCGTTGTATTATATTCTTAATTATTTTTAAATTTATAATTCCAATTAATATATCATAAATGAATAAATACTTTTTATAAGGAGAAAACTCAATTAGTTCCGTCAATATTATAATTTGTGTTAGAATTCAAATAAGGATAAAACTCAATTAGTTTTATCAATATTATAATTTGTGTTAGAAATCAAATAATTTTTAAACTCAATTGAATAAGAATTAGACAAATTTTTTAAAAAATATTTCTTTCAATTGGGATATTAATATATTTTTATCAATAAATTTAATTGTTATAATAAAATATAATTAGTTTAAGATAAAATATAATAAATTTTTCTCTTTTATCTTAAACTAATTATATTTTATAATAACAAACAATATAATAAGTCATAAATAAATAAATAAAAATATTATTTATTTTAAATATCAAAATTGATATTTGTTTTATAATTTTAGGATTGAATTGTAAAAAAAAAGAGTTTGATTTTGAGGGTTGAGTACCGAAAAATTGTGTTAACTAACGAATAAAACTAATGGAAAATCTTTTTAAGGCCCATAGAACTTGATTGTAAAAGAAATGAAATTTTTTATAGGATTTAATTAAAAAATGATATAATTTATAGGATTGAGAATGTTGTTTCCCAATAAAAATTACCAATATATATATATATATATAATTAATTTTAGAATTAATTATTTTTGTCACGCCCTTACCACTACTAACACTATTTAGATATATAATTATAAAATTAATGATAATATAAAATCTCTTATCAACAATAATACAATAAGTAACTACAAATCTTTTAAAGCTATCGTAAGTATTTACATTATTCAATTATCTCTAACGAGATTTTCATCTAAACAATCTTCTTAGTTGGCGTTGTCCGCGGTACTGCCATCTCTCGCTGCTGACTAAGCCGATATCCAACACCTATACTGAAAATTTTAAAACAAGCGAGTGTGAGTAATTTTAAAAGGAAATTACCCAGTGAGTGGATAAAAACATTATTTAAAAAAAACGTTAGCATAAGGAAATCTTTTAAATCCAGCCTCCAATAGTTTCAACAATAAGAGCCAATGATCTTTCAAATATTTTCTTTATATTCAAATAAATATCAATTTACAAAAATATCCATTACTCGTTCGAATATTTCATAAAG